>CM067510.1:32308249-32595749 GCA_034509495.1 Acestrorhynchus altus | reverse complement strand
TCGTCGGCGGGCGCCCGTGGAGAGCTGCGCTGCTCTGCGCGATCCGATTGGCTGCGCAGGATTTGTTTACCATATTTGGCGAGGTAGCGGCGAGACTCGGCCGGGGATTGGACGGGAGCGGACGTCACTCACACGCGGTGTTTGGAAACAAAGCCCAGGGGACGGTGGGGAGTATGGTCGGGGCGGGGGCGCGGGGGTCGCAGGCGATTGGCCGGCTGGCGGCGTCAGTCAGAGGGCGCTGCTGACGCGCGGCTCCCCGACAGTAAATATTTGTGTTTGCTCAGCCGGCTGTAATGGTGGACGCTGAAACACGAGAGGAGAAGAAGTTCAGACCGCGTCTTTAAAACCGCACGCTCGGAAGACAGCGCTGCCCGCGGCTCGGACACAAACTCCGGCGATTATGGATGAACTGAAACATCAGGTGATGATTAACCAGTTCGTCCCTGACCGCGAGCTGCGCAGCGGACCAGGCAAAACGAAAGCTGCTGCAGGCGGCGCACTGGCAGTTGAGGGCGGGGATCGCTTGCTTCGGGTTTGTTGACGTTGTGATGCGGTTGTCTTGACTGTTTACACTAATCCGGATTAATGCGCCGCGCGTCCGCGTCGCTTACGGGTGTAAACAGCCCAGTCCTCCATCCTGTCCACTTCAGTCCCTCCACACGAAGTACTATAATCCCCGCGTCCCTCTCTCTTCTCCTCGGCTGCGGTATTTCATTATACCGTGAAAGCAGGCAGTCGGACTGTTCGCGGTGCACAAAACACCCCCTTAACGTCAAAATGCGTGTCTTTGCGCGCTTTGTCATTAAACCACGGCTGGATTGCAGAGCCCCGCGCGGTCCGGGACGCGTTTCGTTGCGTTTAAACGCGCACAGAGCCTTTAAATCTGTAATCCGGATCCGGAATTCCGCTCCGGGATTCCGCTCCGACCGCCAGCTCGGCTCCATCTTACCATAAGCACTCCTACAGTCCGGTAAATCCTGAACCGGGCCTCTGCGCTAGATGGTTGGTACGGCTTCACAGGTGTGTTGCGTTTTGTTTGTCTAATGTACGCGGTAGCATGGATCTGACGCTGACGCGTAAGGAAACGTTTCAAAGCGTTTAAACAGGCGCGAACTGTGATACAGATCAGACCTTGGATCCGGTCCGGGATTTCACGCCGACTGCAGGAGGGCTCCAGCTCTGGCACTGTGACCGGGCGGTGGAGAGGAATCCCGAAGCGGATTCCTTCGGATTCACACACAAATGTCCTTTTTACTTTTGCTCTGCAGTGAAATGATTCATGCTGAACATCATATTGTCACTCTTGCTTGATTTGCAGACGGCCCTCATTTGCCTTCTTTCAAGAGACTAATATTCCTTACGGTCTCATCATCAAATGGTGAGTATAAGATTGAAATAGACCCCCTTTGCCCTGGTGGTCTTCTGTCTGAAGAACAGTACCATCCGAGCAACGAGATCCCTGTAAACGCCGGCCATGTTGCGCAGACATAAACAGTGTGCTCACCGTGGGGGTCTTCCACAGCTCCAGAGGACCCCCATCACACCCTCATATCTGATCCAGGGGGTGGCTCTATGTCTCCATGTGTTCATGTGTTAGAGGGGCTGTGTGAGGTCACGTGTTCAGGTGGGCTTTGTTTGGAGCCATCTGCATCATCTGGCTTCTGGAACATCTCACTCACCTTCTTCTGCAGATCAGCAGTGGAACCCCTAGCAGTGGGGCATGCTGCAGAGACTGATACGATAAAAGGGGTGGAGCTTAAAAAAAAAAAAAAAAAATATATATATATATATATATACACATTTTTTTGCTGAATCAAGGTGATAATATAATGTATGATGGTATAAAATGAATGTAAAACCCATAATCCTTTCTTTGTAATGTGTAAATTTATGGCTGAGACCTTCATTGGACCAACGTAATGAGAATTAAGCCATTAATATTAATATATTAACAATAATAACAGAAAGTAGAAACTGAGATTGGTCCTGTGACTTTTTTGTGCACATAACAATGCTTTAAAAAGCCATGCACCAAGGCATAATCAATACTTGTATTTTTTTTCTTGTATTTTGTAATTAATATCTAAATTTAATTTATTAGATATTAGGTATTAATTGTTTTTGCAAAGTTGGTAAGAGGATAACGGACCACTGCTTTGAAAATAATCATATCAGGCCTAATCTATATTTGTAGTTTATTTTCTAAAATAAAAGAATATACTGCATTTAATATGTTTTAGGAGATAAAGTATTAGATTAAATGAAACAATATTATACATTAATTTTATTAGTAAACTTAGTCCTCCAGCAGTTTGACAGGTATTAAGCAACATTAAGCTTTTTATTTCCCAGTTTGTTAGAACTGTGGCTGCAAGTGGTCCCTGAAGTCACTTTGGACTTAAGTGCATAAAAGCGAACCTGCAGGACTGTAGGATTGTACACGTACCTCTGTGTTATGACATCGTTTAAGTGTTAACTTGTGAAGCTCCTGAGTAAGGAATTTCATTCAGCAAAAAATAGGTGGAGATAGAAAAGGAGAAAAATTCTAACACGTTCTGACTTCATATCACAGCTTATTTTTCTAAAATAAAAGTCACAGCCATTTTGATGTCTGTTCATTTTGATGTCTGTGTTTAGGAATGTGGAGATATTAGGGAGATAGGGTGGTATTCGGTGGTCAGTATGGACCAGCTGTGGCAAACAGCAGGCTGACCAGTGGATGTGCTCGCTGTTGGGAGAGTGGTAATATAATATTGTTCAGATGAACAGGGGTGGGTGCTTAGACAGAAACCTTGAAGCAAAAATTGACACAGAATGTCATTTAAAATTTATAAACTCAATATAAATCCTTATTGGCTTATTGGTTTATATCCCAATGTTTAAATAGATCATTAAAATCACTCAAACCTGAGTATTTTAATTAAAGATGCACAATATTACCAACTTCAAAATGTAATATTTCAAAGCATATTTGATATGTTCAGGTGACGTTGGACTGTGGTACACTCTAGTACCACAATTCAGTTCCAGGGGTATTTGTCCCAGTTTCTGGTCACATACAGATATTATATACTGGCGTCCGCAGTAACTTGCTTTAATCCTCACTGTGGCCCCTGTTTGGCCCCCTACCCACATCAGTCAGTAGAGATATAGTATCATCAGGATATATATTTATATATGTAAATGATCGTCTTGCTCTCTGCAAATAAAATTAATATCTAATATTGTAATTGTTAATATTGTTCATGTCAAATATTAATTAAAACTAGATAAAATGGGTCTCATGAAGATTATATGCATAAGTTTTAATATGTTAAGTTCAAAGGGTATCGTTTATCACCATTTAGCTAAATCTAAAAAAAAATAATATTTAAAAAGCTCCTTAGTGATCAGATTTATTAGGGTTGCACAATATTTTCAGAAGCTTATGTGTATGAATATTTGATATTTGATATGTTCAGGTGATGCAGGACTGTATTGAAATATACATTTTTCATGGTTCACGGTTTCTTGTCACATACAGATATTAAAATATAGGCATTGACTGTGACATACAGGGCTTGGACAATGAAACTGGAACAGCTGTCATTGTAGTGGGAGGTTTCATGGCTAAATTGGAGCAGCCTGGTGGTCAATCTTCATTAAGCAGGTAAGAGCACAGTTTTGCTCAAAATATTGCAATGAACACAACATTATGGGGGACATACCAGAGTTCAAAAGAGGACAAATGGTTGGTGCACGTCTTGCTGGCGCATCTGTGACCAAGACAGCAAGTCTTTGTGATGTATCAAGAGCCACGGTATCCAGGGTGACGTCAGCACCACCAAGAAGGACCAACCACATCCAACAGGATTAACTGTGGACGCGAGAGGAAGCTGTCTTAAAGGGATGTTCGGGTGTTAACCCGGATTGTATCCATAAAATGTCCTTCACAAGACAAACTGACGCTGTATTGGCCACAAAACGAGGCCCTAGTTCACCAAACTAATCAATTATTGTGGTCTAAAACCAGGTGTTTCAGTTTCATTGTCCAACCCATGTAAGTGGATGAAAAATGTCACATCAGCCCACATTATGTACCTGTTATACGTTTTCCTCCTGAAAGTCATCTTAACGTGATGTCGATATGAAATCAGGATTGACCCCCTCAACTGCAGTAATCATTATAAACAGTCGTCGTTCAGAGTGGTGTGACGATATGATAATTACCGTACCTGATAAATCAGTACCTGATTTATTTCACCGGTGGTTTCGTTTACTGCCCTCCTTTGAACCATGTCATCTGTGTCATGCTGATGATAGAACATAGGTACATCTTAATAAATACACCTGAAAAAAAAAGTTTGTATGGATTGAAGGAATTTTCTTAGTGCAGCTTAAAAAAGCTGTATATTTGCTCTGTAGGCTCTGGATCCGTTTACCACGAATGTAAAATTCATACTCAGTAGGTTTATCTAGAACCGAGAATTTCACACCAAACAACAAAATGACTTCGTATCGTAACCATTAAATTGTGCTGCAATGTGGGAAAAAGTCTCATTTTAACACAAGCGATCATGATCGTATCGGTGATCGTATCAGCGATCATATCTGTGATCATATCAGCAATCATATCGGCGATCATATCAGTGATTATATCTGTGATATCGGCGATCATATCAGTGATTATATCGGTTATCGTATCAGTGATCATATCGGTTATCGTATCAGTGATCATATCAGTGATCATAACAGCGATCATAACGGTTATCGTATCAGTGATCATATCGGTTATCGTATCAGTGATCATAACAGCGATCATAACGGTTATCGTATCTGTGATCATATCGGTTATCATATCAGTGATCATAACAGCGATCATAACGGTTATCGTATCTGTGATCATATTGGTGATCATATCTGTGAATCATATCTGTGATCATATCGTTGAAAGGGTCCGTTTTCGACATCTTTTCTTCAACATTATTTCATTTATGAATTTGTTTCCTTGAGATCCATTTTTGTGTTTCAGTTTTTCTGACCTCTTGATGATCTTTTCTGATTGGCTGTTGGGAGTGAAAGGGTTTACTGTGGTTAGCTGAACAGGCGGTGATACGCAGATGAGCTCTGGTGACGTCAGCGGGAGAGTGATTTTAAAACGGGCTGTTGATGTGTTCAATGTGTGGAACATTAATGCCATTTGAAAGCCAAGCGTCTGTCTCATTGTAGCACTACTTAAAAACATCTCTTCGTTAATGATACCCAAACATATTAAACATTTTATATTGATATATTATTATTGACAAACAATTATTCTGATGAACTGGAAAGACTGAAAAATGTCCATATATTAAATATATAATGTCGGGATCACTACAATGCAATGTTGATGGATAAGTGTAGAAATGTACGGACAGATGTACATAAACGGGGGGATGGACAGGCGTCTCTTTCTCTCTAATCTTCATTAAGTAATAATTCTAATCACCCTAAAAACACTGTCTGACATTTAGTTTGGACAATAGTTCCTTTAAAGTACAGCCTCAGCTTTATTAAAGCTCCAGTCTTTCAGATTCTGCCTGCAGTAACGGTTCAATCACGTGGTTAGAACCACACAGGCTTTCAGAAGACCTGTTAGTACAGCTTTAACTACAGTAAATAGGCCATTCTGTGTCTGAGCTGTGGGCATCCACTATCTAAGGGCATCTATAGACCCGCATTCAAAGCTGAATGCAGAACAGCTTGTCCAGCATTGCACAATTTGCCTCTATTCAGTTGATGGTACGTGAGGCGCAGGCCGGCGGCGGCCGCCTGGTAGCCAACCCCCCTCCAGCTTATCAGCGTTGCTTAGCTATACAGTCCTAATCCACTTTGCTCCAGAATTTTCTGCAGCACTGACACACTTATTCTGATTGACAGAACTGTGGCTGCAAGTGGTCCCTGAAGCCACTTTGGCCTTAAGTACATAAAAGAGAATCTGCAGGACTGTAGGATTGTACGCGTACCTCTGTGAAGCTCCGATAAAATTCATTCTGACGAGCGTCAGCACAAAAATAGATTCTCACACACAAAAGATCGCACACTACGGAGCGGCCGGTGACACACCGGCGCGGATACAGTATGAAATATTGACTTTATAGACAGTCTACAGCTGAACGGACGTCCTGAGCATGAAGTGGAGTAAACGTTTCCAATCAAAAGCGCTTTTGACACCTGATGTCACAGAGCAGCTTTACAGACATCAAAAATAAGAAGGCGAACGACGCAAGAGCGAAGGCGACCGTGCAGGAGAAGCTCCCTCAGACCCCTCCTCCTCTGGTCAGACTGCTCATACATTATCGATGAGGGGACACTGGACCATCTCATGTCTGCTGTAATACTCAGGTGGACTGAAGTAATGACAGTTTGAAGGTGGACATGATAACGGTATCAGATCATTAGGGTCTGTGTACATTTCTACATTGTTGGTGATGCAGATGGACAACTAGTCCAGGGCAGGGCGGGCAGGGTTCAGTAGCCGGAAGGTGGGCAGCCAATCTGACGGGGTGGCGGGGAACCTGGGGTCCATCTCGTTTGCGGTACAAACCCGTGTACGGCTTCGTATGCAAGACAATGTTAGAATGATGAGATTGGACTGATGTGGTCAGATGTTCTGGTTAATCGGACCCTGGCTGCACTTTAACATAGAGCGTGGGAATAATGTTAACTGCAAAATTCAGAGCTCGACAGTGACCCGCCGGAGTTTTACCAAACAGAGACGAGGCGTGAAAACACACCCATGAACACGGGCGTACGTTTTCGTTGTGGAGTAACCGTTAAATCTACGTATCTACGTACACGCTGTATAAGTGTATTCATATTTCTACAATTGTATAAACGCCTTTAGTTATACGTTTGTCGTCAGAATAAATTGGCTTCAATGTGTCATTTTGCTGTTATTTGAGAAAGAAAATAGAATAAAAGTCTGAAAAGGAACAAAAATAAATCCAAAAAAATGTTAAACTGAGCATTTTTCACACCAACAAAGACACAGGTTTCACATTTATACCACAAACAACTTCAGATCCTCAGGAATGTGATCTTTGGCGCCTTTAAGAACTGATTTGAGGACACCACCAGTGAGCCACCAGTGAGCCACCACACCATGTGGGAGACTGAGGTTCGATTCCCAGTCTGAGCAACTGTGCTGGACCAACAAGAGTCACTGGAGGAGACTCGTAACACTCCTCCTCTGTAATGATTGACCTTGTAAGTCGCGTCGGGGAAACGTAAAGGTATCGTTTCTGTACAGCTGGTTTTGCCGGTGATGCGGTCAGTCTGCTGGTGGAGGAAGGGGGTCATTACTCATTTATACTGGACGTCTTGACGTGGGTTGAGTTGCATTCTGGAGGAATATTAAGCACAGCTGAGACCAAGGTGAAATGTGTCCACTGCTGGCTGACACACACACACACACACACACACACACACACACACACACACACACACACACACACACACACACACACACACACTGACCTCAAACAGGATGTAGGACTGTGGCCCATAAAATACAGTCGTTCATGCTTTTTTTCTGGTAATGGGCTCATAAAGTGGCTTTTATGGGAGCTGGGTTGGAGTGTCACCGACCCTGATCAATCCCTGAAGATGTACTGAATGTGACGGACGTTGTGATGAGATCGAATGGGAGTGGTCACACTTCTAAAAACACTCCGTAAAAACGACATTCGCTGAAGGAAAAGATGGAGGTCGTACAATCATTGTATCCGGAGACCAAGTCCTGTTACTGTAGCCTGGTTCTGGGTTTAAAGTACCAGTACCAGTGGTCTTAAGTCCAGTGGTCAGGAACACTTTCTGACCGCCATTACCTTCCTATGGTGCGTATTCATCTCATAGTATTGTACTAATATTGTACTAATTTAAATATGCAAATCCCCAAATGAATTGTTTTCCCTTTAATTAATCTTCTTTTCTACACATTAAGTCCAATACTGTAGCCTGGAAGATACAATTATATACACTGTAACTCAGTGTGTACAGTCAGTACAATATTATATACAGCAGAAAGATCACCGACCAATTAACACACATTCTGTTAACATTTGGAAATGCTGTCGTGTAGATTTTGGGGTAAACGTCTGATAATTGTCCAAATACTTCACTTTTAAATGTGATTTCTATTTTTAATCCAGTAAAAGTATATATTTTTAAATATTTTTATATAGATTTAATTCTTCTTTGTTCTCATTTGGCCTCAATTCTATCAAATCAGTCATTTTTAACAAGCAAAATATAAACCGATGCCACTAATCTGAAGCCCAGACCGTCCGTTCCCAGTTATCTACTGGTTTTTAGAGACTGGTGATGAACATGCAGTTTATAGAAAACGTGAACAGGTCAGATAAGGGCAGTAATCAGGGCTACAGTCCATCTGACAGAGTCTCGACTACATTTCTGTCCAATGAAAACCAAGTGTCTCCATTTTGTCCTTTTTGTCGCCATTTTTTCATTGTTCTGTTCTTCACACATAGTTCAATAATGTGTGTGTGTGTGTGTGTGTGTAAGTCACCAGCTACTCCTTGGAACTATGGATAGGGATGCTCACCACTCCGGGTACGTGTGCTCACTGCCCACTAGTGTGTTAATTTACGTGTGTGTGTGTGTGTGTGTGTGTGTGTGTGTGTGTGTGTGTGTGTGTGTGTGTGTGTGTGTGTGTGTGTGTGTGTGTATGGGATAAATGCAGAGGACAAATTCCCCCGTGTGCACCTTTACCTTTAAGGTGTGTGGTTTAATATTAAATCTGATATTAAAACTGTTATAAAAATAGTATAAAGTGTGTATTGAGTGTGATTTCTTTATCAGTCACATCTTCTGAACAGACTGTACTAATGTGTGTGTGTCCGTGTCCCTGAGGACAGGGACTCTAAAGAGGTCACACCTGCTTACGAGCAGTTTAATACATTAAGGATTGTAACATAAGGCCACGGTTGTCTGTAGCCCCGTCACTCAGCAGAGAAACTCGCAGTGTGAGACGTCCTCTGTTAAAGTCATCGGGGAAAAAATGTAAACACATAAAAAAGACAAAGGAGCTTAATGGGCTGAGTTCCTGGCAGACTGGGTGAAGGAACTGGGGGTGGAGGTGGGGCTGGTCACTGTTCTGGTAACTTTAAACATGTGGTTTGTTTCTGGTGGCCAAAAGCTGGAGCTCCAGCTCATAGAAACAGATTACACACACACACATTCACAGAGGGTCAGGTGGTTTGGCTGTTGGGATAGACTGACCATTTGGCTCATTATGTCCCTTTATTAATAAGAGAAGGAGCACACTTAAAGACATGTCTTGTGGAGACAGAAGTGCGAATGGACAAATCGGAGTGTGTGATGGATTCGTGAAGCATGATGTCAGGAACATGTTGAAGTGCAGAACTGCTACATCATCTGTTTCTCTGCAGACTTTATTCTCCTCCTTTCACCCTGATCTTCAATGATCAGGACCCCACAGGACCACCACAGAGCAGATATGATGTGGGTGGTGGGTCATTCTCAGCACTGCAGTCACACTGACATGGTGGTGGTGTGTTAGTGTGTGTTGCTGGTACGAGTGGATCAGACACAGCAGTGCTGCTGGAGTGTTTAAACACTGTGTCCACTCACTGTCCACTCTATGAGACACTCCTACCGAGTGTCTCCACCTTGTAGATGTAGAGTCAGAGACAGAAGCTCCAGTCCAGCCGTTGAGTGGTCCTGTATGTACTGAAGCTACACACAGTCTATTTTAAATCACATCATATAAATACTGGCACTACAGTAGATGTTTCTGGGACGTTTTGCTGTTTAGATTATCGAAAATCAAATCACATATAGATACTAAAACCGCCGACGTTCGCATGGCGTTATTATAGACCACGCAGGGCTTTTGGGCACGGTGCCCCTGGAGTGGGCATTGAGTACGGCCTTCTTTCGGTAAGTGGACCAGGCGGGACCAGGCGGGACCACGGCCACATCTGAAGAGGTTTGGCCTGCACTTGTGTGAGTGTGTGTTTCTGGTAGCAGAGCTTCCCGGAACACAGGGAGCTTGGTGGTGGATGGTTTGGCTGGCAGACAGACTGAGTGTGTAATGAACAGATGTGTGAACAAGCAGTTGCGCGCGCGCACACACACACACGCACACACACACGCGCACACACGCGCACACACGCACACACACGCACACACACGCACACACACACACACTGCATTCATCTCGTTCAGACCAATCAGATTATTTTATATTTAAGTATACAAGTATATAAAGGACATATACCCCCTTATGTTGTACATCACTGTTCTGTTGTACATCACTGTTCTGCTGTACATCACTGTTCTGCTGTACATCACAGTTCTGTTGTACAATCACAGTTCTGCTGTACATCACTGTTCTGTTGTACATCACTGTTCTGCTGTACATCACTGTTCTGTTGTATAATCACTGTTCTGTTGTACATCACTGTTCTGCTGTACATCACTGTTCTGCTGTACATCACTGTTCTGTTGTACATCACTGTTCTGTTGTACATCACTGTTCTGTTGTACATCACTGTTCTGTTGTACATCACTGTTCTGCTGTACATCACTGTTCTGTTGTACATCACAGTTCTGTTGTACAATCACAGTTCTGCTGTACATCACTGTTCTGTTGTACATCACTGTTCTGTTGTACATCACTGTTCTGTTGTACATCACTGTTCTGTTGTACATCACTGTTCTGTTGTACATCACTGTTCTGTTGTACATCACTGTTCTGTTGTACATCACTGTTCTGTTGTACATCACTGTTCTGTTGTACATCACTGTTCTGTTGTACATCACTGTTCTGTTGTACATCACTGTTCTGTTGTACATCACTGTTCTGTTGTACATCACTGTTCTGTTGTACATCACTGTTCTGTTGTACAATCACAGTTCTGCTGTACATCACTGTTCTGTTGTACATCACTGTTCTGTTGTATAATCACAGTTCTGTTGTATAATCACAGTTCTGTTGTATAATCACAGTTCTGTTGTATATTGTTGCTGTCCAGTGAAGGCAGAAATGCTCTTGGGGACGTTAATGTAATACGAGTCATGAAGTCATTTTGGAGCATTTCTATTGGTTCATTCATGATGTCAGTTGTCAGATTCACATTGTGGAGAGAACTAAAAATCGACAGAACGGAGATGCATGGTTTTCATTGGACGATGTGCGTCTCGTGTGTCCCTGCACAAAGTGCAACTTCAGTGATAATATAGTAACATCGACAGTATGGCCTAAAGCAGCTGCTGCGTTCTGGCAAACATTTAAACATGGTGGTGGGACTGCTGCTGACTCCGGACTTGGACAGCTGGCTACTAAAGGATGTCCTTTCTGTCTTAGAGTAGATTTAAGCAGAATGTCCCCTCGTCTGTCCATAAGCTGAAGCCTGAGCAGGTTGTGCAGGAAAACATAGATCAGATCGATCGTTCTATCTGTCGAATTGACAGTCGGATGTCGTAAGTAATCGGAACGCCATTATTTCCGATTCCTGACTGTTGCGCGTTGACTTCTGGGAATTTTTCCAGCTTTCAAGGCTCACCGACGCCACTGTTGGCTTGTATCAGTATAACGTCATGTTCTTGCTTTAGATACTGAGTGATTATATGCTCAACTGTTAAAAACACCGTTGGGGAGCAAGGAGACAATAACTGCCCATTGTTTTGCTCTGAAATCCCGGTGTGTCAACAACCAGGTTAATCATCAAGCTCTACACAGAGAGATCATTTACCCACGTATGTGCAAGTATACACACGCCGTGGTTTTTACACTCCGTCAGGACTTTGGGCGTGCATTGTGTTATATACAGTTTGTGTGTATATTTATATATAATAAGCCTTAACATTATAACAGTAACCAAAACAGCTTCTGCACTTTCATTTCACAGATATGAAAACAGCCCTTTGTGGTTTGTTTAACGAAGGCAATGACTCTGTAGATCCGTTTCTGCTTGGAGCATAAAGCATTTCAGCTCAGTGCCATAAAATGTCCTTTTAAGACCATTCAGTCCATATGATAATTCTGAAATATCCTGCATAAATGAAACAGATAACAGTGTCTTACCTGGTGAACGTGACTCCATAGTGTGGCATTAAAAGGTAACACTGATAAAGGAAAGTGTAGCACCGTGTCAGAAGAACAGGAAGGATGTTTGGAGCCTAAATCACAAAATGAGGGTAAAAACAAGGTAATTGGTGTGAAAAATCGTGTCTGTATTTACAAGCAATAATGTAATAATAAACAGTACGACTGTATTCTGCACACAAGCAAAACCGAATAATCAGAGCAAACGACTCACTCACGTAAATGCAGTTGTTCAGAAAATGTTCCCACACCAGAGCTGGAATGTGGCTTTGAAACATGTCCATTTGGCTCACTATTCCAAATGTTCTGGATGGAACTGTGCCGTCTCTGGGACATATTTTGGTTTAGTTCAGTCATGATACCTTTGCCTTGGTAATGTATGAAAACAGCCTCACAGTCAGGAGGTGATTATTAAAATCATTATTTTCTAAAATCATCCTCATTTCTGAGCAAGCAGTCAATTTGTAGCTCGAGTTGAATCATCAGAAATGGGGTTAAATCACCAGGATCAGTAATTCAGGATGTTCACTGGTGTTGCTCTTTAAGTTCATCTGCTTAATGCCGTCTCTTGCTTTGTGGACACGAATGGTGGACCACAGCCCAAAATCCACAGCCCAGGCCAAATAAAAGTAGGCGACCTTGGTCAGTGTTAATTTCATGGTACATGTTAATGTTTTTTCTTAAATGATAAAAAAAACAAGAGTAATAGATGAATCGCACTTAAAAATGTTGAAGATTGTCTACATTTACCAGGGACAGAAACCATGTAACCACGCAAAACCATGCAAACACATTACTGGTGGACTCCTGGGGGGTGGTTGCTATGATGAACACTGCAATACATTATAAATGAATCCATTACAAACCTAATCATTATATTAACTGCAAGGCCTGTATGGTATTTGCATCCTGTTGTCATCCGAACCCTCAGGCAGAGGTGTGTGTGTGTGTGTGTGTGTGTGTGTGTGTGTGTGTGTGTGTGTGTGTGTGTGTGTGTGTGTGTGTGTGTGTGAACTTCTCCTCCTCTCACGGTTGACTCAGTACAGCCTGAAAGCCGTCTTCTGTTCTGAATTCCAGTTACCAGCGGTAAGGAGGGACGCTTTTTGAAAGCTTGTGTGAAAGCCGTTAATCCCGTCCGAGCTCGAAACGGTCATGTAACTCTCCCCGATGGATCAGCGAAGGGAAATGAGGAAATGGGGATGAGTGTGCTGCTTCTCGTCTCACTGCAAGTGTGGACACGACGGCTGCAGCAGAATGAAAGCCTCGGGGCTGTTATTGGCAGCAGCTCCACAGAACGATCTGCACCAGGATATGATACGTGATTATAACAAACACACAGTTCCATCATTATCTGATTAAAGTCCCAGAGCTGTTCACGTTGTTAAAAAACGCACTCCAGCAGTGGTGGACATTAACGTACAGTACAGAGTAATACTTTCACATTTATAGTTTTATTAAATAATTACAGGCCAAACGGTGAATTTGAATCGTGTAACAGAATGTAAAATTGTTGTTTGTATTAAACAAATGAAGATTCGACAACTTAGCGACCCATAAAGCAGACCCGGGTACACCGTTTATTACAAAAATAACCATTTACAACGTAACTGTGGGTCTACCAGGGTTCTCTGTCATGGTGCCAGTGCTGAATGCTGGGTACTTCTGTTTGCTCTTGCAAAAATCACCAACTGATACGTCCTCGGTTTTCAGCGTTCTTGGTAACTGCGTTCTGCAGGCGTAGACGGTGAAGAACCATGAAACTACAAAACAGAGGCTTATCATTATCCTTTTATAGCAGTTTAATAAGAACAAAGCATTTTTAAAGTCAGGTCGAGGCGAGTCCGAGTCCGCTGCGGTAAACGTCAGCAGCCAGTCGCACCAGCTGAACACGTTCGACTGCGTAAACGGCGCTTGTGATTTTACGAGCTACAAACGTTTCAACATCAAGCATTTCATAAACCCAGCTTCAACCCAACCACACCCCGGTTTTCTCCCAGCGTGTTTGGAAGTACCAATTCCCCAACCCCATTATCACTCTCCTAGGAAGGCGAGGTCGAGCACATGCTTAATGAGATACATGACATCAGCCTACCATCTCTTTTCTAACCGCGATCTTCTTCGGATGTCGTAGGGGTCTAAGGTTCCCCACCCAATACAAACGTTTGGTAGAACCTGACAATGAAAGCTTCAGAACAACTGATTTAGGGCCGTTAACAGGGTCACTTTGTGTTTGTCTGTGCATCATATGATAAAAGGTCTCTGGCAGAATGTCTACAGCGTACGACATGAAGAACATTCGCTTGGGTCTCTGAGCACCTTCTGGTCTTTGGTCTGAAAATGGGTCACACAAACAAAAACAAGCCCTCGGCCGAATAGCAGCAATGCCGTGCTTTAAAAGGCCTGGCTAAAAGGCAAGTTTCTCCTCATTTGCATTTTGCTCTGTTTCTCAAACTGGTCCAAAACAGGCTGTTTTTGCAGCAGGTCACGTTTCAAGTTCACCAAGACGAACACGATGAGACTTTGGTCTGCTGCAGAATTATAATGGTATAAGATCTGTGACCTGTTTAATGACCATTAGGCTCGGTCAGTGTGACTGCAGTGCTGAGAATGACCCACCACCCACATAATAGCTGCTCTGTGGTGGTCCTGTGGGGTCCCGATCATTGAAGATCAGGGTGAAAGGAGGAGAATAAAGTCTGCAGAGAAACAGATGAACTACAGTCTGGAATTATAGAACCACAAAGAGCTCCTGTGAGATCAGAGGAGCTGATAGGATGGACAGAGAGAGGAGAAACCAGGTGGTCGTAATGTTATGGCTGATGTATATTATGTTAGTGTGTAAAACTGAGCTGAACAGTAAGAAGGCAAACCTGCTGTTACTGCAGTCTCTGTACAGCAGGTTTGGAAGTGTATTATTGAGCTTTCAAAGAAGAAAAAAGGGAGAGAGAGAGAGAGAGAGAGAGAGAGAGAGAGAGAGAGAGAGAGAGAGAGCGAGAGAGAGAGAGAGAGAGTGGTTCACATTGGCTGTAATCCAGAGGTAGTTTGTAGTAGCTGTGGGTTAGTGTCTTTTGTAATCACAGCGTGATTTAGTCTCCTCTGTGATGGCAATGATTTAATCAGGTGGAGATGAAAACAGCCCATGGTCCTTGAGAGTGTGTGTGGTAACCTAGCAACACACCACTAACCATTTTTGACATTTGTTTTGCAGAAATTCAGACCAGAATAAAGACCGAAATTACCAACATGGACAAGATTACATCGATAAGTAGCTCTGTAGGTCAGTTTCAGGTTAATTTCCCAGCCCTGGCTAATTCCCCCAGCAGGACGTGTGGGATCACAGTGCTGCTGGGAAGGAAGATGAAGGTGATCAGGATCAATAACTGATTATTTAGACTGATACAGAAGTGGTGTCTCTCAGGACGGCGTCGGGTTTAACGCAAAACACCAGACGTCTCTGCATGGAAGTGTAGAGGTTCCTAGGTGTCCTGTGATGAACCTCCCATGCAGCTTGAATGTTTCCTCACTCAGTTCTGCAGATGGTGGTAGGGTGGAGTGTTGATAGGCGTCAATAGCATCCCACATTTTCAATCAGGACAGGTCTGGAGATGAGGGCCCGACCCGCAGCGGCGTAGCCTCGTGCTGGCGAGATCTTGAGATGGCAGCAGTGTGTGCACAAGCATCGTCCTGTTTGAATTGAGCACCAGTGTGTGTGTTCGGAAAAGGTAGATCTTGGCGCCGACCACGGTGCCCCCGCACATGGATTTGATGGTTGTCTCCATGACAGTCTGGTACGACTCCATTGCAATCAATTTTGACCTTCTGGGTGCAACAATCATCATATCAGTGAAATCACGGAATATATATCCATATTTCAGCTTCAGTATTCAATATTCCTGTCTCAACGCACGTAGGCGTAGCTGCACACCCCACACCAGCTGCTTTTATTTGCGCTGAGTGTAAATGTTGAGACTCTGCTGGGATTTTGTTTGGACGTATGCTAAAGTGCTGACCTCCAGCCTTGAAATGATGCAACGAGATGGCATTTGTTTACAAATTCCTCGTCCACTCAACCTCAATGGAACATCAACGGCAGAAAGCTCGGCTTGCTCTGGAAATGCATCTGATTTGTCGTTCGGGAGGCTGCTGGGACCCAGTACGAGTTCACCACAGTGTGGAGAGACGGAGCCGGAGAGAGAGATGTTTGCTGGAAGTGGGCTGATGTTTCAGAACGGGATTTAATAATCCAGTACGGAGGACAAGCACAGCAGGCCTTGTCTTAAAGCTGACCTCCTTTCTCATCAAGGAATCCATCCTCTGTCCTCACAACCAAAATATTTCCATAGCAACACAGCGGTGGGCTGCTGCGGGTTTACGTCCACCACGCCTCAGAAGATCAGTCTGTCCTTCCACGAGCGAGGTGGAGCATCTGAACATGCTTCTGCTTTCACTGAGAGGGCTGTCTAACCTTTGCCTTGTGCTGTCGTTAGATGTGGGCGATGCTTGCGCTCCGATTTGACAAATTTTGCTTAAATTGTGCTGTTCTGTTACTTTGGAATCACTCTTTTGTACTAATTACTTTAAATGTAATTAATTGTACTCAGGTACTCATAGTATGTACTGGGTATTTGACCACTGTGCTTATTAATCACGTATTCAGCATTCGCATTTCTAAAAACAGCCAGGTCAGTTTAGCACGGCAAGTTCACCCACCATAGCAGGAGAACCCAGAGGAACCCAGCATGGATTTGTGGAGAACACACCCAATGCCTGAGCAGGAATCAATCACAACCCCAGGCCGCTGGATCTGTGTGATTCGTGGCTGATTCGGAGAACAGACGGGTTCCGTCAGATAAAGGCCTAAAGAGGAAGGTTTCTGAGCAGCTGCTAAAATTCCCTTACAAAGCATGTGTGGATGGAAATGGTCTGATTGCACAGGGACGCTCAGTCCTGGTTCTGGACACTCTACAGAGTTTAGCTCCACCCCTAATCCAGCACACCTGAAGCAGGTAATAAAGACCTTCATGGGTGTCTGAACGTCGACCCGCACAAGTCTGACAGAAGTTCTGTGTAAACTAAATAAAATCCAGATATTTTAGTGATGTTTTTCCAAACATCTGTCAGTTGTTTTGTAAGCAGTGATCAAGGAACCCCACTGAGAAGTCCTTCACGCATCTCCAGCCAATCGGCATCCGGGTCGGCCCTCAGATTCATGGAGATTGTGGTCTATTTGAGACATTTGACCGATGATAAAGGGGGCAGTTGTGGTCGTTAGATGCCGATACTCTTTCAGGCGGGTCGATAGGCGGCGCGGGCCGAGGGAGTCGGAGTTTGCTGACAGGACGGGGGCACGGGGGGCCGGCTGTGACTGAGCTGGGCAGATGTGGCCTCAGCAGTAAGATAATATGGAGGCATTTCACACAGCTATGCAGGGCCAACGGAAGGGCACACCAGGATGTGTGTGGGGACGGCACAAATGGCAAGTGCCCTGAGCAGAGGATGCAAAAAAACAACAACGTTAAAGTGCTGCATCACATAAAGCGCCTCTATTTTTACTTGTGCATCTGGAACAGTGATCGGAACAGATCTGGAAAAGGATTTGTGATTGTTTATGGGCATGCTGGCACTCATAAACATGATGATGATGATGATGATGATGATTGTTCTCCAGCCCTAAAGCATTGTGGAGATGTCAGAGTGTTCCTCTGAGTGCTATTGTGGACCCCAGCAAAAGAGATTTGTGGCTGGATGAGCGTCAGTACAGAGATGACAATGGAGGGGTCACAGCGGAGCAGAAAGGCGCGAGGGGGGCAGGTAGAGTGTGCCATGCCAGGGTACGGATGAGAAACAGGAAGTAGTACTGCTAGGAGAGCATCAGTCCAAACAAACAGGCAACAGTGTAGGAAGAGGAGGGAATGTCGGCATGATCTGAGCTGGGATAGCTGAGCTGTTCCCGACTGTGCTTAGTGGGTTTAATTTCTTTACAGTGCCACATCAGTACTGTCCCTCCTGGGTGGCACAACTGCCTAACTGTTGGCACTATTGTGGTTCCTAGTAGTTGGGAATTTTTTAATGACAGCTGTTGTGGTGCCTAGTTGTGCGTCTTCTCCTCTCTGCAGATGCCAGCCTCCCCTTAAACCGCCCGCCCTCCTCCAGCTACGGCGCCCTGCCATGTTGCTCTCGCCTCAAGGCCTCGGAAAGCTTCAACAGCAGCAGCCCCAGCATGGCCTCCATGGCCACCTCGCCTCCACCACCTCCAGTCAGCTGGGGCATGACCCCACCCATGGCTGGTCAACAGGGACTATGGACTCAGGGGCCTTCGGCCACACAAGGCCACCCTCCCCCAGGCTGGCCGTCCACCGTCAACCAGCAAGCAGCCGCCGAACAGAAGGCCAGCGTCGCCATGGAGGCCGAGAGATGAGGAGCCGGACTTGGCGAGTCCCCCAGGAGTGGATCGGGGTGTGGGAAGTGGGGGTGGAGTAGAAGGGTTGAGGTGAGGAGATGAGGTTAGGAGCAAATACCAGGAAGGTTGGGTAGGTGGGGTTTGGGTGGGTGGGGCGGGATCCCGGGAGGGGAGGGTAGTACTTTAGTCTTTCACCTTGAGCAGGGGTGGGAGAGATGAAACCTTCAGCCAAGAATAAACCAAGCAACATGGACATTTCAGAAGCGGTGACGTAGAGAAAAGCCAACACAAAGGTAATAAGAAAAAAACTAGACAAACGCACATTGTATTAAAGAAAGCAACTGATTTTTTCCCTAGTTTTTCTGTTTTGTTGTTCTTTCAAGTCTTTCTTCAATGGAATTAAAATATGGGACTTTGATACGTCAGGTAGAGTTATTTCTGGTGTTTCCTGAAGAAGCGGACACTGCACTCTAAAGCAACAGCTCACGTCAAGTCGCGTTTCTTTGAGCTTTTTTCACGGTGTCCTTTCGTACTCGGATCATTACGCGAATTGACGTTGCATGAGGATCGGAGATGTTACCGCCATTTTTTCTTTCCGTTATAGTGAATAGTACTCATCACACGCATTCTCGTGTACAGTGTGTGGCGATCCCATACACACGCACAGCAAGTCTTTGGACGTTTTGGATGTTTCCTTTCTGCTCTCGGATACCGGGACTGGACTCTTAAATGCCTCTGGTCACATGACTTTTTTCCTCAGCCAATCAGGGAATCTCACTAGAGTAACGCAGAAGGTTTTTGTAAAGTCACGCTGGGGCGTCGTCCCAAACCTCTTTCTTCATGCAGTAAACATCGAGCGATGTCCTCGAAGCTCTGTCAGGCTAGATCCCTCTGGACTCTCGGGTTCCCCGTAACGACCAACAGGCATTCTGAAATCATGGTTCCATTGAACGGCGTTTGTTTTAACGGGGCTGGGGTGGGGGGTAGATGGAGCTATTGTTTCTCAGCGGGGACGGGGGAAACTTCTAAACATCTGCATCCAACCAGACTACTGTATGACGTTTGTAAGCAGACTTGCCACTTTGCATGATGTATTCATATATAAATATATATCATAGTTTGTAGTTTCTTGCTTTTGGGACGGGGGGAATTCTACACGAGCTCCTTGTTTTGCAATCTGATATGATGTCTTTTTGGAAATCTTATCTTTTCCTCCTCTCGGTGCATCAGGAGAGGGGGAGAGAGACAGAGAGGACAGAGAGACACCGAGAGCGAGAGCTCAATGAGAGAGAGAGGGGATCATAAATTTCACAGTTCAGATTCCAGGTAGGTCTCATCCACTTTTCTATTGTCCGTTTATTTAAAAAGGATAAAAACGAGAAAAAAAAAGAACAGTTTTTAATGTCGAGTTGATCGTCTCTCTTTAGGTCGAACACAGCTGATTACCGATAACCCGTCTTAAAATTGACAGCCTATTTTTTTTTTCCCCTTCATTTCATTTTCACCAATTTTCTAATCAAAACTCGTCTTTCGGGATCACGTGTTCCTAAATGGATTTTCATGTATGTTTTCCCCTGTATGACTGTATTGATACCATTCCCATAATATTTGTGGACTACCTGATAATTAACTTATCATTGTTTGTGTTCCTAAATAAATATTGTATGTCTCTGCTGCTGTTTGTTCTGGTCGTCCTCACGCGCTTCTGTTTGCTCTGTATATATTTATATGGAATATATTTTCAACATCTGTAGTCAAGCTTCAAATTCCCACTGCACTTACAGCAATGTAGTGATTTTGGGAGCTATGAAATGTGTTTGTTTGTTTGTTTGTTTGTTTGTTTGTTGGGGGGGGGTCTCATTTTAAATATAGAGAGAGATGGTGTGATATAACTAAACACATGCAACTAAAGAAGTGTCTTTTCAACATCTTTTGTAAAATGTAATTAATAAAAATGAAATTTTCTTGTGAGGGGGAAGTTAGGACCCCCTATCCCCATGCCCCATCCCCCAATAACTGGTATCTCCACCTTTGGCTGAAATAATGTCAATTAGAAAGAAGAACGACGTTCCTACTCCTCCATGCGGAATTCTTTCAGCTCTGTGATGTTTCAGCGTCAGTCTTTGTGCAGACGCTCTTACGTTCTCCTCAAGCCCCCTCTCATACAATAAAGATCTCATAGTGGTTTCTATGATGGAGAGATCTCCACACCCTGCTGCAGCAGAGCAGCTCCACACCATCACACTCCCACCACCATGTTCACAGCTGCTATGAGCTTCTTCTGCTCAAATGCTATGTTTGGTTTGCGCCAAACATGTCTTCTGTTACTGTGTCCAAATAATTCAGCTTTGGATTCATCTGTTCACAGCGCACCGTTCCAGAAGTCCTGCTCTTTTGCTCTGATGTTTTTAAGGGTTTCCTCCTTGGCACCTCCGCAAGAATCAATCTGGTTTAGTGTCTGATGGTAGGCTTTGCACTTTGTCATCAGCTGTGGTGAGAGCTACCTGTAGGTCCGTGATGAACATTTTAGGATTGTTGGAGCTACTCATCTTGTGGTTCTGCTCTTGGGCTGAACTTGCTGGGATGATCTGATCTGGTCATGTGGGCAGTGGCTTTCAATGTTCTCCACTTGTAAAATGATGTTCCGGACAGTGAAATGGATGACTTCTGATTGTTCTGAGACCTTTTCGAATCCCTTCTCAGACTCATCTGCATCTACAACCTTCTATCTGAAGGCTTCGGAGAGCTCCAGTGACACCACTTACTTCAACAATCAAGAGCAAACCTAACTAATGTCGAAGGTTTAAATGAGAAAGCCTCTAAGGTTCTCTGTAACGATGGTCGAATCATCTGATCATCTGAGGCGTTAAGTTGTAATAAAGGTCGTGGTATCCTAACTTTAAGACAATTGCATTTCTAATAACATTTCTAGTCATTTTCAGTGCTTTTAGGTTGGGAATCTTCAGTCTTCAGGCCAACGGAGAACAATCAAGATTCATCAGACCATGCTACGGTTCTCCAGTCTTCAACTGTCCAGTTTTGGTGAGTCTATGTCCACTGCAGCCGCAGCTTCTAGCTTCTTGCTTTCTAAGATGCATTTGTAGAGTAACTACAGCCTTTCTGTCGGTTCCAGCCCGTCTCTGGGTTGACCTCTGAAGAAATGACCGTAGTCCACAGAATACAGTAAAGCGAGTAAACTCTAGAACATTTATAAAACTTGGGCTCTAATGACGGCACTAACAGACATTCAGCAGTCTGGAAAGTGTGTGTTCCAGTTTGAGTCGATAAGAAGGACTTTTATAAGCTGGGGGATCATAAATAGAACCCAGAATGAAAGTTAAATATGTGTAAACATAAAGCGCAGATGTTTCTACAGAGAGCCGCTTCACGGGCGGCTTGAGAAGAGGCGACGGGGGTCAGAAGTTTCTCGCGCTGGAGTATCCCTCATTCCTCTGCACTAAACACACACAAACAGAGAGAGAGACCGAGAGGGCCTTTGAGTTGTGTAGCTCCTCCCTCGCTCTCCAACACCTCTCTACTCTGTGTTCTGAGCACACTGTGTGTTTTTCAGGGCGTGACTTGGAAACCGGGACGTTGCCAACTTGGCAAGCAGGCCTCCGCCAGGCTGCGGGAGCAGACAGGGCTCCGGGCCGCTGTGTGCCAGGTGAACCTTGGCCTGGGCAGTTCGGCCGCAACACACACAAGTTAAATGATTTCATTGGAATAAAAGCAGTGCATTTAGCAGGGAATCATAATGAATAGAATATAAATCCACAAATTAAAATGAAATGTATTTTACGTGGTGTGTTTGTCTTCAGCCCCCTGTACTCGCAGACCCCTAAATAAAATCCAGAATCACGTCATCGGTAAATACAGTGACCTGCGTGTAACTTAGTCTCAGTGTAACTACAGCTGAGCTGTGAAACCCAGAGCCCGGTCAAAGTATAAAAGCGGGTAAAGGTTACAAGCACATCCAGGCTATGAACATCTCGCACTGTTCAGTCCATCCTCTGAAAACGGAAGAATAATGGCACACCTGCAAAGCCACCAAGACATGGCCGTCCACCTCAACTGACAGCCCAGGCGAGGAGAGCACTAACTGGAGATTCAGAGGTCCTGAGATCCACAGCTCAGGTGGAGAATCTGTCCACAGGACAGACTATTGATACCATTTCTCACGCATATCTGGCCTTTGTGGAAGGAAAATGAGTCATTTTTGTAAACCGACATAGAAGTCCCATCACCAAGAGAAACATGGTGGTGGCATCATGCTGTGGGGATGCTTGTCTTCAGTAGGGACTGGGAAGCTGGTCAAGTTGATGGGAAATGGGTGCAGCTAAGCTTAAGTCGTAAAGACCTGGGGTGGGGTGGAGCTTCACCTTCCAATGGGATGACCTTCGGCTGCTCAGTGAAGAAGAATCGGGCAATATTTCAGTATCTGAAGGCAGCCAAGCTCAATCCATCCCCAAAGCGTAACAGTTGGAAATGTGTTCTTGTATAGAATTCTGCTCCCTTTTTCTCCAAACATATCTCGCTCACGGTCTGTCTTGGTAGCAATCCAACGAGCTGCTATTTTGGTATGTTTTCTTGTCCTTTGTGACGTCGATTCAATCTCCACCGTTCCTGTCAGATACCATTACTTATGTCATAACCAGAGGAAACATCTCCCTGAAGACACTCGTGAAATATCGTTAACACTGTGGCGTAGGCAGCCATTCCTGTTGGATGTATCTTGCGGTATGTCTCAGACTTGGTGCATCCTGGTTTTGGTCCATCATGTCCACTAAGCTGCCCTGCAACCATGCCTGCTGCAGCACATACACACACACACACACACACACACACACACACACACACACACACACACACACACGCTTTGTTACAGTGTGTTGATGCAGGGTGCGGCATGGTTATGTAAGCAGCCAGACGCTCGCCCTTCCGCTTCCTCTTTGGCCGTGGCACAGAGCTGCACTACAAGAATGGTACACTCCATACTGGCCAGGAGGCTAGGCAGAATACTCATGGGCGTGTGTGTGTGTGTGTGGCCTGTGTGTGTGTTCTGCACCTTCTGTGTAATGTTTGTGCAAGAGTAGGAAGTGTGAGAATGGACATGTACTGCATTTACAAAGGGAATGAGGAGAGAGGACAGGAGGGAAGTAGTATTGGAGTACTGTGATGACTGGTTCATTACAGATACACACACACACACACACACACACACACATGCTCAGGACACACTCCTACTTCAGTTTCCTAACTCTCTGTGTTTGTCTGCAGAATTGTTCAGACAGAGATGAATGGCCATGAGTCAGCAGGAAATTAGGTTCATTTTGGAAAAACTAAGACGTGCTCCGCTCGGAGTAAGGATTTTAAAGCAGCTGTTTTAAAAACTCCAGATCAAGCTGTTCCTCAAAACATCATGTTTTGAGTTTCAGTGGTTGAGTCTCAAGCAGTGCTGTTCAGGAAGAGCAGACTTCTCGATAATGGTGAGGATTAACAAGGAGAACAGTCTGCAATGCCATTTAGTTTAACTGCATGCACCAAGGACTGGCACCCTGTCCAGGGGGTATTCCTGCCTTGCCCCCGATAAGGCTCCAGACCCACTGCGATCCAGATCAGGAAGAAGTAGAGAAGCTGGATAGATGGATGGATCTAAGATCATATAGTCTTTATTCTTAGAAGAACCACTTTTGGCTCCATGAGTCTTTTGTTTATTGGGGATTCCGGTTCTCATCGTCAGGACAGGCAGGGGTCAGAAGCATATCCATAATCAGGTCAAGAACACAAACGAGGTGGAAACACAGAAAAGCCAACAGAAAATACCTCATGAGCTGCTGCTGTTGGAGGAGCTTCTCATCTTTCTTAAAAGATGATTCAGTTTGCCATTACCTCAGTTTAAAATGTAATTAAGAAATGGCCGTGCTGGAAGGTTAAGAGGTCCAAGATTAGGTCAGCACCTATACTAATATGGCCTTTATGGAAGAGCTATGAACAGAAAAGCTCTTCAGTGTCCTCACCACAAAAGAACATCTAAACAAGCCTGGAAACGAGTCCTGCGGACAGGTGAGGTTTTTGGCCGGCGGGTTGAATCCATCATGCTTCGGGGTTGTGCTGCATCCAGTGGAACATAGGTTACACTGGAAGATGGAAGAATGGATTCACTGAAATTCCAGCAAATTCTGGAAGCAAACAGCACAGAATCTAAAGCTGAAGCGGAAAAGAGGATGGATGTCCTCTTACAAACGGGTTATGATCCTAAACACACCTCAGAATCCACAGCAGACCCCGAAAGGTGCAGCTGAAGGAAGAATGGAAGAATATCCTTCGAAAAAGAACTGAAAGGCTTTTGGTTAGAGACAAGAGGGGTCCATGGAGGGTCAAAGCTTTGCGGATACGTCCCTAGTCTTGTTATCCACGACACGTACCCGTATACGTATATCATCATACTTACATTTATAGTATGTACTTACATTTTCATGTAAATGCTTATATCAATAATCCTCTGGCCATATTGAACCACCGTTGGCTGGATGTTTGGTTGACCAATAGAGATGCACTGATATCAGCGATGCGGCCAGTACCGTGCGGTTCTCGAATCAGGATGGTCTCCCATCCCGAAACACCGTTTCATCATCGGTGGTCCTACTGGGGTCTCGTTTCACTTGGAAGGATGAGGCAGAAGAGTGTGCAGCTACCATTAATGAGCTTCAGTCAACAGTAACTCTAGACCTACAGACTGCACCTACAGATAACCTCTCCTGCGATTTCACCACAAACCAATAAACAGTGTTTATTTTTCCAGAGGAGCTGATGGGGATAAATCTCAGAGCTTATCTCCACTCACGTGCCTATTATGCAGCTTCAGCTAGCACTTTCACAATGGCACCAAAAATAAACAAGTGTTTGCTCAATAAACCGAGCTGACCTGATATTACCACATACAAAATACACTTACATGTGCAAGTCCAGCAGACATGTAGCTGGAGATCTGGTGTGGATGCTCAACCACAAAAAGGAAGGATCTCTGTCAATCCCTGCTTTGTGCAAAGATAGAAGAGCTGTGAGAAAATACACGAGACAGCGGTTAGTCTGTTAACTTGTAGAACTCTAGGCCAATTTTGAGGGATGTTTTCATAATTCGATGCACTTTTATTCCCCAGAACATTAGAAAAGTATTTGTAGGACATTTACTTTTACATTGATGGCATTTATCCAGAGCGACCTACAAAAGTGCTTTGCTGTTCACTCGGGAAATATCCTTAGCTAGTAGATGAGTCTCGAAATCCAGAGGTTCCTCACACTTAGATGCTGTCAAAAGCAAGATTGGGGACGAACAAGATTCGCGATAAGTCTTTATGGAGTTAAATACTCCTGGAAGAGATGGTCCTCAGTCTATGTTTGAAGACAGTGAGGGCTCAGTTATTTGGGCGTTCGTTTCACCATTTTGGTGCCAGGCAGAAAGAGTCTGGATGCATGTTTCCTTGCGTTTTGAGGCTGGTGGGTCAAGCCGAGTTGTGCTTGAAGCTCGAAGGGCTCTTGGTACAGCTCGAGTTTTGACCATTGCCATCACATACGGAGGTGCTGGTCAGTTTTTGGCTGTGGGTCAGCATCAGGTTCTGAATCTGATGTTCCACTTCTGAGAGCCAATGAAGGGAGCACCCAGCAGGAGTTACGTGGCGTGGTGGGACATTGAAGACGAGCCATGCCGCTGAATTCTGGATGAGTTGGTCTGATGGTCAGCAGAGGAACACCTGAGCTGAGACTGAGGAGCACCTGAGCTCCTCTCTGGACAGAAAGGGTCGAGTTCTCCTGATGTTGTAAAGGAGACACTTACTAGATATGAAGGCTACTCAAACTTGTAAACAGAATTTTAATATTTGTATGAATTTGACCATGTTTTGATCAAAAATGTCCATTTAAAATAAGGACATTTATTCATTTCATTGTAAAAATGGAATCTTATAACTTGAGAATAGTTCAGACCCCTCTGTCCTAATACTTTGGTTTATTACTCTTTGTAAATAATGTCAATGAGATGCTTTCTATATTGTCTACATCTGACATGGAAGAGCAACGTTCCAGCTCCTCCATCTGGAGATTTCTTTCCAGCTCTATGGTATTTCAAGCATCCAGTCTTTGTACAGATACTCTCCGTTCTCCTCAAACCCCCTCTGATACAATAAGACTCTGTAGTGGTTTATGATCAGGAGAGATCTCACACCCTGCTGCAACAGGCAAGCAAACCATCACCTCCACCACCATGCTTCACAGCTGCTCTGACTTCTGCTCAAATGCTGTGTTGGTTTATTCCAAACATGTCTTCTGTTACTGTGTCCAAATAATTCAACTTTGGATTCATCTGCCCAAAGCACATTGTTCCAGAAGTCCTGCTCTTTGTCTAGATGTTCCCTGGAGAACTTTAGTTTTACCCTGATTTTTTAAAATCTAGTTATTTGTTTATTGTGACAGGAAGGGTCTCCTTCCTCACCTCCCATGAAAACCACACTTCAGACTTCTCTGTACGTCTGCTTTTGCTTTTGTCTGCATGGGAGTAATAGCTTTGGGACCTGATTGGCTCTCTCATTCCCTCCCACAACAAACACAGCAGTCTGACTCTCAGTCCT
Source organism: Acestrorhynchus altus (assembly GCA_034509495.1). NCBI lineage: Eukaryota > Metazoa > Chordata > Actinopteri > Characiformes > Acestrorhynchidae > Acestrorhynchus > Acestrorhynchus altus. Next base: position 32,568,613 of record CM067510.1, on the reverse strand, counting down.
ACTACGTCATAGGGAAACAGCACAGCTACCACACACACACACACACACACACACACACACACACACTCAAACACACACACACAAACACACACACACACAAACACAAACCCTTATCTGCAGTGATTGGCTCTAAGTGGTTCCATAGAAAGGATGGGGCAGATTTGTTCTGCTGTCTTCATTTAAACAAGTGGAACAAATGAAAATCAGAATCGTGTTTGGAGGCATTTCCTCAAACTGAGGGGGAACCGAGTGTGAATCATCAGAGGGAAAGAATGAGTGAAAAGGATCATTTCCCAAAACCATAATGATGGCTTTATTTGCCACGAGCAGGCAGTGCCAGTGCTGGGGTGGCCGAGCCGATCAGAGAGAACCAAGCTCCAAAAACAAAAAAATCACCTTGATCTCAAAACCAACACTGGGTTACTGGACCGGTTCCTCTCTGTTCTCATCTCTGTATTCCATCAGACTGGACAGATGGACCTCCGCACTGTTTCAACATGACGTTGGGATTTAGCTGCATCTGCAGCCAATTGAAATACAGGACTTTTGGGACTGCCGACATAGAGACCTTTCGGGACTGCCGACATTCAGACCTTTCGGGACTGTTGACATAGAGACTTTCAGGACTGCCGACATAGAGACCTTTCGGGACTGCCGACATATGAGACCTTTCGGGACTGTTGACATAGAGACTTTCAGGACTGTTGACATAGAGACCTTTCAGGACTGCCGACATTCAGACCTTTCGGGACTGTTGACATAGAGACCTTTCGGGACTGTTGACATAGGAACCTTCCGGGACTGTTGACACCAGAGACCTTTGGGACTGTTGACACGCCAAGACCTTTGGGCTGCACGACGTTCAGACCTTCCGGGACTGAGCATTCAGACCTTCGGGACTGTTGACATGAGACTTTTGGGCTGTTGACATGAAGACTTTCAGGACTGTTGACATAGGGAGCTTTCAGGACTGGACAGCATAGAGACCTTTTCGGGACTGCGACATTCAGGCCTGGGACTGCGACATTTCAGACCTTTCGGGACTGCCGACATTCAGACCTTTCGGGACTGCCGACATTCAGACCTTTCGGGACTGCCGACATTCAGACCTTTCGGGACTGCCGACATTCAGACCTTTGGGACTGCCGACATTTCGAACCTTTGGGACTGCCGACATTCAGACCTTTCGGGACTGTTGACATAGAGACCTTTCGGGACTGTTGACATAGAGACCTTTCGGGACTGTTGACATAGAGACCTTTCGGGACTGCCGACATTCAGACCTTTCGGGACTGTTGACATAGAGACTTTCTGGACTGTTGACATAGAGACCTTTCAGGACTGCTGAAATACAATCCTGATGAACTGTCATATTCCTTACACTTAGTGTGTGCAGGAGACACGGCATGACCCACTGTGAATTGTCCTGTACATGTCCTCACTCAGCATTACCCAGACTTTGTTCTAGGGGGCTGGCAGGATAACGTCCCGGTAATGTGCAGCACATTAGAACTGATCTAGACATTTGCTTTCGCACATACAGCTCGTCCGATTAATGTCCCAATGTTCTGGGTTACTGAGCCTGTGTGAAAGCGGCTTCAGCTGACCTGACTGACCCCCAGCACATGGTTCCTCCTACCAATGTGATGTCACAGTCATAGTTGGCACGTGTGTCTGCTGCTGAGAAAGCACAACTGTGTGTGTGTGTGTGTGTGTGTGTGTGTGTGTGTGTGTGTGTGTGTGTGTGGAAAGAGGGCCCAAAGTAGGGAGGGGTGGTGGAAGAACCCTGAACATAAGGAGAGAGATCCTGATTTCAACAGCTTTATAGATAACTGTGCTACAGCGTCAGAAACTCCAACAACTGTGTTGTGAGCTGTTTGAGCTCTGTTGAGATGTGTTGTTGTGATTTATATTGTCAGATGTGTTGTGAGTTGTGTTGCGAGGTGTGTTGTGAGTTGTCAGATGTGTTGTGCTGTGAGCTGTGTTGTTTCACAAGCTGAGCTGTATTGAATTAGTGAGCCATGCTGTGAGCCATGTTTTGCTGAGCTGTGTTGTGTTATGGTGTATTGATGGAGTTATGTTGTGAGCTCTGTTGTGAGCTGTGTTATGGTGTATTGATTGTGAGCCGTGTTGTGTTGCTGTGCGCCGTGTTGTGGTGTATTGATTGTGAGCCGTGTTGTGTTGCTGTGCGCCGTGTTGTGGTGTACTGATTGTGAGCCGTGTTGTGTAGCTGTGCGCCGTGTTGTGGTGTATTGATTGTGAGCCGTGTTGTGTAGCTGTGCGCCGTGTTGTGGTGTATTGATTGTGAGCCGTGTTGTGTTGCTGTCTGCGCGTGTTGTGATGTACTGATTGAGCCGTGTTGTGGCTATGCGCGCGTGTTGTAGTGTATTGATTGTAGGCCGTGTTGTGTGTAGCTGTGCGCGTGTTGTAGTTGTGTGATTGTGAGCCGTGTTGTGTTTGCTGTGCGTGTTGTGGTGTATTGATTGTAGGCGTGTTGTGTAGCTGTGCGCGTGTTGTGGTGTACTGATTGTGAGCCGTGTTGTGTTGCTGTGCGCCGTGTTGTGGTGTATTGATTGTGAGCCGTGTTGTGGTGTATTGATTGTGAGCCGTGTTGTGTTGCTGTGCGCCGTGTTGTGGTGTACTGATTGAGCGTGTTGTATTTGCTGTCTGTGTATTTGTGGTGTGTCGATTGTAGGCATGTTGTGTTGCTGTGCTGCGATGTTGTGAATTATGCTCGATTATGAGCGTGTTGTGTTGCATGCGCCGTGTTGTAGTGTATCGATTGAGCCGTGTTGTGTTGCTGTGCTTAAATGTTGTGTAGTGCTTCGATTGTGAGCCGTGTTGTGTTGCTGTGCGCCAGTGTTGTGATTGTATCGATTGTAGCCGTGTTGTGTTGCTATGCGCGTGTTGTGGTGTATCGATTGAGCGTGTTGTGTTGCTATGCGCGTGTTGTGGTGCATCGATTGTGAGCCGTGTTGTGTTGCTGTGCGCCGTGTTGTGGTGATTGTAGACCGTGTTATGTTGCTGTGCGCCGTGTTGCGAGTGTATCGATTATGAGCCGTGTTATGTGTTGCTGTCGCCCGTGTTGTAATTATATCGATTGTAGGCTTCGTGTTGTATTGCTGTCGCCGTGTTGTGGTGTATCGATTGTGAGCCGTGTTGTGTTGCTGTGCGCCGTGTTGTGGTGTATCGATTGTGAGCCGTGTTGTGTTGCTGTCTGCTTGTATTGTAATTATGCTCGATTATGAGCGTGTTGTGTTATGTCGCCGTGTTGTGGTGTATCGATTGTGAACACGTGTTGTGTTGCATGCGCCGTGTTGGTGCTCCGATTGTGAGCGTGTTGTGTTGCTGTGCGCCGTGTTGTGGTGTATCGATTGTAGGCGTGTTGTATTGCTATGCGCCCCGTGTTGTGTGCCTTATCGATTGTGAGCGTGTTGTATTTGCTGTGCGCCGTGTTGTAGTGTATCGATTGCGAGCCGTGTTGTATTGCTATGCGCCGATGTTGTAATTATGTCGATTGTGAGCCGTGTTGTGTTGCTGTGCGCCGTGTTGTGGTGTATCGATTGTGAGCCGTGTTGTGTTGCTGTGCGCCGTGTTGTGGTGTATCGATTGTGAAGGCATGTTGTGTGCTGTCGCGCCGTGTTGTGGTGTATCGATTGTGAGCCGTGTTGTGTTGCTGTGCGCCGTGTTATGGTGTATCGATTGTGAGCTGTGTCGTGTTGCTGTATGCGCCGTGTTGTAGTGTATGCTCGATTGGTTCGTGTTGTGTTGCTGTGCGCCGTGTTGTAGTGTATCGATTGTAGGCACGTGTTGTGTTGCCATGCGCGCCCCGTGTTGTAGTGCTGCTCGATTGTAGGCGTGTTGTGTTGCTGTGCGCCGTGTTATGGTGTATCGATTGTGAGCTGTGTCGTGTTGCTGTGCGCCGTGTTATGGTGTATCGATTGTGAGCTGTGTCGTGTTGCTGTGCGCCGTGTTATGGTATATTGATTGTAGGCTGTGTTGTGTTGCTATGCGCGTATGGGTGCTCGCTGATTGTGAGCTGTGTCGTGTTGCTGTGCGCCGTGTTATGGTGTATTGATTGTGAGCTGTGTTGTGTTGCTGTGCGCTGTAGGCCTGCAGTCATTACAGTCTGCTGGTTAGTATTTCAGAGCCGAGTGCAGTCTGTTCAGCAGATCTCTCCAGCTGGCCATGTGCTGTTCTCATACAGAACTGAACCAAGACTGACCTCTAGAGACCAAGCAGAGGAAAAGACATCCAGCAGGACATTTGATTTGTCTTTCTATTGGACTGTTTCCATTGTGTATTTGACATTGTCCTTTATGTTTAGTATGTAAACTTTTTCAGTCTCATTTCCCACAAATTACTGTATATAACATAATTGTGGTGCAAAAATTACACACTCAATATTTATCTCCTGGGGCGTCCCATTTCTCTTGATCACCTTTGAGATGTTTCTACTGCTTGATTGGAGTCCACCTGTGGTATATTCAGTTGATGGGACATGATTTAGAAACAGACACCTGGAATTTGCAAAATAGCACCTAAAGGACGCTTAGACGGTCAGAAACGAGGATCTCTGGTCTGATGAAACCAAATTAAACCAGTTGGTCTGCAGGAAACCAGGCCCTGCTCATCACCTACCTCATACCATCCCTACAGTGAAGCATGGTGGTGGTAGCATCACGATGTGGGGGTGTTTCTCAGCAGCTGGGACAGGGAGCACTTTGAACCTCAGACTGACAAGGTTCAACTCTTTCTTTGCAAACACAGTGTTAGAATTTCAGAATAAAAGTCCAGAGACGGGACGATACCGATGCAAACTGGTGCATCACAGAAAATGTGACTATTGAGAAAAAGTAAATTAAAATTAAAACAAAATCTTGAAAACATGAATTTTTTTTATCAAAACATGGTCAAAATCATACAAATATCTGAATTCTGTTAATTTTTACATCTCTAATAAAGATATATTTGAGCAGCCAAGGATCTGGCATGTGTGCCCCGGTTTTCTAAAGGTTAAACCTCAGATATTTGGTTTGCTCTTCATTCTTGAAGTGAGTGGGACCATCAGGAGATCTTCAGAAAGAAGGATGTAGGTTCAGATGAGTCCGAAAAGAATACTTTGATAGAGAACACCAGAACAAAGGCCAGGACTTCAGGAAAAAGAATCCAAATGTGAATTCTTTGGACACAATAAAAGCACACAAGAACCTCATTTGTTCGTCCACTTAGATCATCCTCGGCGAGTCGGGGGCTGTTTGGGGCACAAAGTGATGTGTTATGACTAGGTAAGTGCCTTAAGAGGCTGACCACAGGCTCCCTCGCCACCCGTCCGAGACGGACCTCGAGCTCCCCCGCCACACCTTCACGCTGGCTGCCCACCTTCAAGCTGCTGGACATGGCATCACTGACTATATAGAAATCTACACTGACCCTAATTATCTGCTACGCTTTACAGCAGGCGTGTGGGTCCAACTGTTTGACCAGAGGATGGGGTCCCACCTTGTGAGCTTGGTTCCTCTAAAGGTTTGTCCTCCAGCGTCGCCCTTTGGCTTCGTCCTTTGTTTTAATGATCATCTTATTTTTGATCGAAGTTGTAAAAAACGCCATACAAACACATTTTGATCGATTGTTTAAAGTCAAAAACTTGAGTCTGAAATGAAAACGAACAAACAAAACTAACCGACTAAATTACAGGAATGTGTGTCTTCCATGAAAAACAAAAATAAACAAAGAAAAAAACAAACAAATAAACCCACATCTAACACTCAACCCTTTCCCAGAACAATTTGCATATGAAAATGCATTCAAATCCAACACGGCACACAAGCAGTCCACATCCCACAAGCGCCACAACAGTCCTGAACAAACGGGAAAAGCGACGCTGAACGACTGCGGGATGTCAGCGCAGGAAAGTCACCCTACAATCCGTTCAGTGATAATGTGACTGTGAGGGAGGCTGACCATCACCCGAGGTCAAACCAGGGAAGCAGGTCAGTGACGGTAAACTGACAAACATCAGGGCTGAGTGAAATCAAATTAAAAGTGATTATGGAAATATGGGTGTACATTGCATGTAAATGAGCTGTGTGTGTGTGTGTGTGTGTGTGTGTGTGTGTGTGTGTGTGTGTGTGTGTGAGTATAAAAGCTTCAGAACTGCATGTGCAGGTGCACACTATACACACTATACTCTGTCTGTTCTTAATATTCTGACATCAGCAACAGTTTCCAGGACTTTTGGTTGTCCGGTTTATTGACCAGCGGGACACGACTTCTACAGACCACAGGTATTTGATCTCCTTTCCTGGATTTGTGGGTCAGAGCTGGACTAATACAGCCGTGTAGAGTTTGGATACTCCGCTTCAAATTAAAAGCCTTGTTGATTTTAAGTCTAAATGAAGAGCAAGCTTTTGAATTAAGCTCTCGAGGACAATGTTATGTTATGTCTCTGTAGTTGGACATACTTTTATTGATCCTGAGCTATGAAACTTAAAATACCAGCGTGCAACTTCCCGAAAATGCAGCTGTAACATGCTTTTGGGCAAAACTCCTTTATCTCCCCTCTCATTTTCACTTTCTGACGTGTACATCTGACAATTTTTGTGATAAATGGACCAATAGAAATGCTCCAAATTGCACATTATTTTACATCGACCTTCACTGGGAGTTTCGATGTTCTTTCTTCTTTCTGGAGATACGAGGTCTTCACGTTTTAATCTTTCCCCAAAATGTTCAACTCAGATAAACAGAAATGTGCTCTAAACGCCATTTTTGAATTTGTTTACATATTTTCACCCACAAAGTCAACAAGACGTTAAATTTGCACAGGGGTGTCCAAACCTTTGCATATGTCTGTACACAATATAGTGGACTGTAGTTAGTATACACAGTCCGGCCACATTGTTAGGACCACCTCCTTGTTCCTACCCTTCGTCCACTTTTTTGTATTTAGTTGTTTAATAACTCGTACTTTACTCTCTTTTAACCTCTTTTCACCCTGTTCCTCAGCGGTCAGGAATTCAGAGCAGGTATTTTGTGGGTGGTGGGTCATTCCCAGCACTTCAGGGACACCGACATGGTACTGGTGTGTTAGAGACAGCAGTGCTGCTGGAGTGTTTAAACCCCTCAGTGTCACTGCTGGAACGAGAACAGTCCACCAACCAGAAATGTCCAGCCAACAGCGTCCTGTGAGCACTGATGAAGGACTAGAGGACGACCAACACAAACTGTGCAGAAACAGATGAGCTTCTGTCTCTGACTTTACATCTACTAGGTGGAGACACTCGGTAGGAGCATCTAATAGAGTGGACAGTGAGTGGACACAGTGTTTAAACACTCCAGCAGCACTGCTTTGTCTGATCCATTCGTACCAGCAACACACACTAACACACCACCACCATGTCAGTGTGACTGCAGTGCTGAGAACGACCCACCACCCACATCATAGCTGCTCTGTGGTGGTCCTGTGGGGTCCTGATCATTGAAGATCAGGGTGAAAGATTTGATTTTGACTCTGATCCTTCCACTTGTCCACGCTTGCATTTCAGTGGTTTTAATGTAATGGGTTCTGTGTATAAAGTAGCAGTACGTACTCAGTTCTCCGCAGAACCCCAGCATCCATCCAGCATCAGAAGCGTATGAGACTAATGCTCGGCTCTACTTTCTTAATATTGCAGCACTAATATGGTAATAAACTAATATTGGCTGATAGACCAGCTGACAGGTCAGCAGCATCCACAGGTTATCTATCATCTACTTGCTGGACCAGCGAGAACATACGGTCTGAGGTGGAACAGAGGGAGTACAACCACTGGCATATTGTGGGTGAATTATTTAAAGCAGCCTTTTCCGTCACGTTAATCTTCTGTAGTTTGCATGGATCTCAGAAGTGTGGTGTGTAGGCGTCCATAACAAAATGCATTTAACTTTCACTCTAAAGTTGTTCTTACGATAAGCTTTTTTTATTTGCATAGAAATTGAAAACCCCGGTTCACAGTTGCTCTAACGGGGACGAGGTCTTAGTCTATAAGTGTCCGAGTGAACATGTGTCTGTAGAACTTGGCCTAGCAGATCGGTGAGGAGAAGAATGATGCAAGTGGTACCTGAGGAGTCCCCTCTGGACCCTGATTCCAGAGAGATGTGGTACATCATGACGAGACGGCAACACCTCCTGAGTCGGCGGACCATCCTGCTGGAGATGCAGGAGTTCCTGAGGAACAACAATTTAACCGGAGGTAAGCGGCGTCTCTGCGTCGTGCTGTGGAGACATCTGCCTGAAGGAATGGGGAGGGAACGCTTACAGTAGGCTGTACTTTATATTTAGTACTTTATATATATATATATATATTTAGTACTATATATTTTGTACTTTAAAGCAGTGGCATTGCACAGTGGTCTTGCAAAAGTTTGGGCACCCCTGGTCAAAACGACTCTTACGGTGAACGGTTCTGTAAGGTGAAGATGAAATGATCTCCAAAAGGCATAAAGTTAAAGATGAAACTCACTTTTCAAAAGTTAAAGTGCATTGACGAGCAACTGAAGGACCACTGCCCATTCTAACCTCTGTCCACCATCAACAGCACCTACAATGAGCCCTCAGAGGGATGGAAAATCACCTGGTAACGCTGTTTTACATAGACAGTTTGTTTACACTGTTTACCTGCAGTCATCAGAAGAAGCCTAATCCAGGACAGTTAAAGATAAATACTCCCTTTGTATTTAAAATAAAAACAATTTCACCTTTGTAGAGGAGTCCGGTTTTTCCTAAAGCTTTGGAATTTGCATCACCTGACCTTTCCTAACAACGCCACGAGTCCCCAGTCAACCTTTTTTGACTCCGTTTGTTTTTGTACAATTTTAAACACACTGACGTTCCTTAAAATGTTGAACACTGTGTTCCATCACTAACTTCATGGCTTTTGGAGATCATTTCATCTCCAACTGCCTTAACTGTTCACAGTAAGTCGTTTTGACCAGGGGTGCACAAACTTTTGGATGCCAATGTATTCACAAAGGGCTACAAAGGGTTTTCAACCTCAAACCTAAACACACCCGATTCCACTTGTTGCTTTTGATTGGAGTCAGTTGGTTTTGAGAAGAAATCATTTCATTAATCAGGTGGAAAAAAAAAACGACACCAAATAAAGGTTCAAATAAACGTCTTGGGGGTTCTTCGACGTGGTGCTCATAGAAGAACTACTTTAGATTTCCAATGATTGTTCTGTTAGGTCATGAGGTTTGGAACCCTCCTTGGGACACATCTCACGTGCTTGTGCTCTTGAGAGATTGTCCTTGCAAGGTCATTTGTCAAAAAAACATCCGTTCTTCATGTTACTGGTACCGAGAAACACCTCACCTTCAAACCCAGAGTGACGGAAGTGCAGGGATCCAAGAACAGCACCAAAGGCTATGTGAGGGACAGGCAATCCCGGTCCTGGACAGCCCAATTCCTGAACATGGATTTCCCTGCTCTAACAGACCTGATTCCAACTACTTGTTAATCGACACGTTTAGGAGAAGTTTAGGAGAAGCTTGAGCAGGAAAACAACAAAACTGTGCAGGAATCTGGCCCTCCAGGATCTTACCAAAGCAACCTATGCAGATAGGTTTGTGACGTCTGGACACACAAATCCAATCTAAAGTGTTTTCCGTGCAATCACACAAAGCATCCTTTGTGGGACGTACACTCACAGAACAATTAGGAACACTGTACTAATACGGAGTAGGACCACCTTTCAGCCTCAATTCTTGTGGCACAAGTCCTGCAGATTTTTCAGGAACACCTTCCCGATCTGATTCTCCTGTTCTACCACATCCTGGGGGTATTATTTTGAATTCAGGTCCAGGGACGGGGAAGGCCACCGAAGAACACTCATCCTGATAGATAGGACACACAAGTCCTGATACAAAAAGGTCTTCACCTGCATTTGCTGTTGCACTGTTGATCCCATGACTTGGTCCACATGACCATAATCTGTATTCACAGGGGTTATGGAGAAAGATGAGGCCGACGGACCTTCAGAACTGCAAAAAATAGACAGTGAGCTCCAGTCCCTGTCAGAGAGAGAGACCGCACTGGTTAACAGAAGGTGTATGCGGGATAACCGAATCATCGTCATCGGTACGTCTCTTAAGAGAATTATGAAAAGGCTGGTGTTTTTTCCAGCGTCCAAGTACGTCCAGGAAGCTTCCAAATACAAATAACCTTTTATAAGCAGCAGGAAAGCCAGGTTTTCAGTGTTCATTTAGAGATATGATCCCAACCGGCTGATGTCATTAGCAGAGCCTGAGTCCACCACACCCGTGGAGAACACCAAAGATCTAATCATCTCAGGAGTGTGCATCCTTCCAAATGCCCCTGCAAGAGAGAGCTTGACCACAGGTAAGCTGCATAATCAATTTAGGATCATTAGCATTACAAACGAACCTGCTGGAGCAGTGAGGATAATACGATTTTCACATTTCAGAGCAGCCGGAACCTTCTGACAAGGAACAGACCAACACTGGACGTGTCCCAGGTACGTTAAAAAACAGTATTCATGAGAGCAACACATCCAGGTACTTAGCCTTTGCATAATGCCCCGCCCCTTTTTTGGGTGAAAAGAGTCACACGGGTTTAGCCGAAGTCCAAGAGAGCAAAATTGGCCGTGCTCTCTATGGGTGGGAAGATGGTGCATCATATCCAGTGTGGTGCTGGTCACCACATGTGTCCGATTGCCATTGTATGGGAGCTGGGGACCCAGCGCTTTCCTCTGAGTGCGTTGGCTGCCCAGCAATGATGCAAAAATGGCTCAGTTTGAAAAGGGGCAGCGGCTGACTTCACGCGTCTCATGGAGGTATGTGCTCGTCCTCACCCTCCAAGAGTCAGAAGCATCCTTAATGAGAGTCCTAGAGGGGAGAGTGCGTCGTCCATTGTAAGAATCATCCACCCAAGCAAACAACCGTTTATATTTTCCAGGATATGTAATGAAATGAAACCAAAGTATGGCCTCAACAGTGTTTTCCCTCTGCAGTGAGCTCGGAGGACGTTGTGGAGGTACAGAACCTTACCCTAGTTTCTGCTGAAGTGTGCTGTCCCTCCTGCCAGCAGCAGGTCACTACTGAGATCCACCATAAAGTGGGCAAGACTTCCTTTCTTCTGTGTTTTCTTGCCATATTCATGGGGTGAGTAACTATCTCCAGTTCTGTTAAAATCTGTGACTTAATGTGTATTTCCATCATCTGTGGTCCTAAAGGGCTGGAGATCTGCACAGTTCGGTGATTGTCCTTCCCAAAACAAAACAAAAATCACCCATCTGTGTTGAACTCTTGTCCTCCAGGACACAGTGCACTCTCCTGTTGTAGAACATCACCCTGAAGCCTGTGTCCACACACAGAAAGTAATCTGGTCTTTCATTCTCTTTCTGCTGCATGCATCAACCTGCCTGGACTCCTGCAGCTGTGTAGTCGGATGCTGTCTGCTGCCCTTCGTTCTGAACTACTTTAAAGACGTTGTCCACAGGTGTCCTTCCTGCCACTCGGAAATCCGCAAAGTCCGCCGGATGTAAATCAGACGTGACGCTCCGGAGAGACTCTGAAGAGAAATTCCACCAGCCGTTCAACCTGTAAACCTTCTGACAAGCCCAGAGCGGTTTGGGGTGAAATGGTGGGTTGTGGACTCAAGATCTTCTTACAGCTGTAGGAATATGAACCACAATGTGTACAAGTCCTCCCAGGGGAGGATGAGGTTTAGGTATTATGTCCCCTGACAAGGACAAATTATGCAAAGTTGGAAAGAGGTCAGATTCAAATTTGACCAGTCAAAACTTTCAGTGCAGACAGAAACAGATGAGACAAAATTGTAATATGCTGACATTCCAGATGTCTCCAAAGAGCTCAGTCTACAAGCTCTCAAGATCTCCTGCTGTATCTTGCAGCAAGATGTGACGGCAGAACCTTTAACTCCTGTACGTTGGGAGGTGAAACCATCAGAGCGTAGATGTCCTGGAGCTCTAAACAGTGTGAGCTAGGCTGTCTTTTATATGTAAGAAAGCCTTAGCAGGTGATTTTCCATCCCTGCCCAGTTCCGAGGGCTCATTTTAGGTGCTGTTGATGGTGGACAGGGGTATGGACAGTGGTCCTTCTGTGGCTCATCAATGCACTTACTTAAAATGCTGAAAAGTGTGTTTCATCTTCAGCTTTGTCTTTTGGAGACCATGTCACTGTCATTTTGAACAGGAACCTTTCACACGCCACTGAATTCTTAGAAACGTTGGCGGCAGGAAGGAGGTTATAAAATAAGTTCCTACTAAATGGTAATTGCAACCAGACTCAGTAGACAGTACGTGCAGGCGGTTTTATGACTTTCAGCACAATGTCACAAAAGTACACTCGTATCAGCAGTAACATGCAGGGTCCAGTCAAAGCAAATAAGATAGCGAAGGAGCTGGTTAATAACCGCTAAAACAAAACATTACTATGTGAATGGAGCCTCTATGTAAATGTGTTTTATGACCATCCTGCAGACAAACCAGGTCATCAGGACATACATTGTACTGTTATTTTTCACAGCGGCAGGGTGTGTACAGCGCCACAACAAAGTATTCATCCCTAAATTTCCACATTTCTCCAACTCTGAAAAGTGAGATGTTCAGCCCCCCCGTTCTGAGACCCCGAAATAAGACCCAGTCTGAACATCTGCCTTCAGAATCACCTAATCAGTAAACAGAGTCACCTGTGTTTTAGTCTCTCAGAGGTTTGTTAGAGAACATCAGCATCATGAAAACCGAAGAACACACCAGACAGGTCCGGGGAAGCCTGCGGAGAAGTGTGAAGCAGTTATAAATAAATACCCCAAGCTATGAACATCTCACAGAGCACCGTCCTACACGTGGTTGTCCACCTAAACCGTTAACCCAGGCAAGGACAGCACTAATTAGAGAAGCAGCCAAGAGGCCCATGGTCACTCTGGAGGAGCTGCAGAGATCCAAAGAGACTAGTAGTTATGTTTCCAAGGCACTGTACGGCACTCTTTACTCCACTGTAAGTAAAAATGTACAATACATATAATATTAATGTAATAATAAGAATAATAAAAAAAAAAACTGCACACATTTTTTTAAATGTTGAACTTCATTCCTCTGGTATATTTAAGAGATTCTGAAACATCTTCTACAACATCATGTTCACAATACAGCGAAGTGAACCGACACGTTTACATCAGCGTATGTATACTTAGATCTTAAACTATTCACAAAATAGAGCTCATGGATGCGCTAAACATGTATAAAAATATGTATTACGTCCATTCAAATATGTACACAGTGTGCAAAACGTATGGCATACAAACGATGATTGCTCCTCCGCCCGGAGGATGTAGAGAAGCGGCGGTCAACAGGATTCACACCCAGTGTGGTCGCCACTGATATTTTACACATTAACAATGTCGATAAAAATATTCCATTTCAAATTAAAAGTCCAGCAGTATAAAATGGGAAACAGCTGAAGATGGTTACATAAAAATGACCGAAAGAAAAGATCAACATCTTCATCATCGCACTGAACGATGGGTTTGGCTCCACAGGACCACTTCATGAAAAGAAGAAATGGAGAGTCTGCACTTTTCTGGATTAAACAAAAAGAGGCGATCAGCCAGCTGCCGGATTCAGATAAATACTACACCGTCTAAATGCTGACCTTCCGAACGAGTGAGCATTTAACGAGCGGTAACTTCATTAGACCATAAGACTTCCTAAAGTACGGCTGATCAAATGAAAGACAGTCAAGTTATTGCTTTGCTCTCCATTTGCTCCTCATGTCGTTCCAAACTGAAATTAAATCTAAACAGAGGAAGATTCAAAGCTAAAGTTCTTTAACGTGAACCTACTTCGCAGTTCACGCCAACATTTTAACCATCAAACATTTTGTAAACCAGCTACATCAGATGGCATTGTCTATTATTTATTTGGCCTCTTATTTGGTAACTATTTTACAAAACTGTCACTTCAGTAAAAGTCATAAATATCTGACAGGATCATGGTGGACATCCAGAAAGACCTAGACTTCCTTAGCTTCCCAATTTAAAGAATAGCAACTCATCAATGGTGGTATATGGCAATGCATCACCTCCAGATCTTCACATCCTTCAAACCCAGCTTCTAGTCCTGGATTTTGTCACCACACTAGATGGCCTGGGGTGCGTTTCCCAAAAGCTTCTTAGATGGCCGAGTGAGCATCACATTGAGCTCTCTCTCTCCCAGTTAAGACGTTCTTAATGCCAAGATGTTTTTGGGAAACTAGACTCAGAACATTTACGACAACAGTTCATCTACCAGAGATCAACAAATTCCATTCCCAGTGACGTGCGCCTGTCTATGCCTACAAGGTTTGAATCTGGCAAGTCATTCCAGAGGCCACGGCCTGGTCATCTTGTAGAGCGAACAGTACGAAAGTCTCGAAAGCGGACCGAGTGGCCCAAGCACGTTAACGATCAAATGCCTGGAAACGAACAAAAATAAATACGACACACGGACAAGCAGTGCTGAACGTAAATAAAGTCCCTCTGCTATGAAACACTGATATCTGTGAAGGTGCTCAGATGCTAAGTGATTGTTTTACAACGATGAAAATTCATCATTTCAGCAAAAAGTGCTAGAACGTCCTGTACAAAGAAAAAAAAGAAAGAATATAAAATGGAGCAAATTCCCTTTGGATCAAACGATTTTCGTAGAATCTGTACAGACAGGTCTTTAGAGCCAGTGGTCAGATTATTGCCTCTAAAAGCACCGAGGTTAACCCCAAGACCCTGTTCACACGTGGCCTGTCCAATGCGTCCTAGGCGGTCCAATCAGGTGGTCAGCACACCCACTTTATGCAGCCATCACAGTCCAAAGAGCTGCAAACTACGTTCCTTGCTGGTTAGCATTAAAGGAGAGCAGAGAGAAACGGAGTTTCTAACCCCATTTACAAGGTTCTACTGCATAAAATCCACAAAATCGTCCTCGGTGTAAAAGGGCCGTGTGGACGCATTCCGTAGGAGACGCATTTCAAATGCCAGGTGTGAACAAGGCCTGAGTCCCTCCTAATAATGTCACAATAGTGTTTCTCTTTCGAGACAATGAATCCAGCCTCAACAGTCATTCCCATAGTGCTCTCCAGTCAGGCAAAGTGAGACCATACAGTATGAGGACGTTTGGTGTCAGAGATGAACTCGGTTCATCGCTTGCAGTGATTTGCGACTGAATTGAAATCAAATAATCTGAACGTTTGGAAAACTGACGAAGATCACGTTGATTTGAGAACCATTGAGAATTTCATGCGGACAAGGCAGCTCATTTCTTCAATTGCACGTGTTTTTGTTTACTCTGCCGTTTAGGTGCTTTTTTTTTTTTTTACTGTGCAGAGAACAGTACAAGGGGGAGCACAGTATTACAATGGAACACAGATACACACACACGCACAGAGACAAGAACGTGCCACAGACAGAAGGACAGACAGACAGACAGATATCATCAAAAGTGCAGATAAGAGGGACGGTGGAGGGTCTGATAAAACATTACACAAAAAAACAAAAGTCAACGTCGAGGTCTGTGATGGAATGGAGGCGTATTAGCAGGTAACTGAATAAATCAAAATGGTTCTTTTGCGCCGCCCCCTGCCATGTTAAAGCTGCCAACAATGTCCAAAACGCAGCGTCTTCATGGTTGGGTCCTGGTTTTAAAGAACATGAACAACAAAAACATGAATCACGTAATGAGTTTAGAAGTTGTTTCACTTGAACCACCGTCTCCGACAGTTAAGATGGCCTTAAAGGCATAATCCATCTGATCTCCATCAGATCTCCATGAACATACTCCTAGAACAGAAGCTGGATCGGTGCTGAAGCTAGGGCTGGGCGATATGGACAGAAAACTGTATCCCATGGTGTGAAAAATTTGGGACACTTTTTTTTCTACAGTATTAATAGATACTGAAATTTATTTTAATTTCTTCTTTACATGTAAATCAACTTCACACCAGAGCTCTGTCTTATGTCCCCATGACATATTTAAGATCGTGACTGGGGGTGGAGCAAAGCAACTTTAAAACTCTATATAAAATCTCAGCCCGTATCCCGCTGTTTATATCCCGATATAGATATAAATATCCATATATCGCTCAGCCCGTATCCCGCTCTGTTTATATCCCGATATAGATATAATTATCGATATATCGCTCAGTCCGCATCCCGCTGTTTATATCCTGATATAGATATAAATATCCATATATCGCTCACCCCGTATCCCGCTGTTTATATCCCGATATAGATATAAATATCGATATATCATTCAGCCCGTATCCGGCTCTGTTTATATCTTGATATAGATATAAATATCGATATATCGCTCAGCCCAAGCTGAAGCAGCTGCCCATTTTTAAGTACAGGGAAACAGTGTCAAAACTACTGTCCACAGTAATTGACAAAGTGGACGTGGCAGACAGAGATCAATACTGAAAACGTATGAGAATTCCTTTAAATGTGGTGATGGAGCAGAACAGGGGCGCTCAACCCTGACCATGAGATCTTTCCATCCTGGAGAGTTCAGATCCAACATTCCTGGCTCTGATATTCACGTGCCTCCGAAGGCCTTTGTTACCTGGCTCAAGTGTGTCGGACTATGGTTGGAGCTAAACTCTGCAGGGTTGGTAGACGTCCCGGAAAGAGACTTGCGCCGCCTTGGTGGATAGAATCCAGGTCCATGGTGTTCATCCAAGAACAGACAGACAGACACACACAGAGAGACCACAGTCCCCAAGCCCTGTGTAAATAAACGACACACCTATAAATATCTTGGTGCCCTGTGAAAGTGGGCGAACAGCCACTGTTAGCTTCAACTGTCAGTTTAGTTGATTCAAGAAGGCTCATTAACAGAGCTCGTTGTCTTACAGAGGTTTGCTCCACACTCCGAGAACTGCAGACATGCGCACACTCGGCTTGGCACCGACACAACTCGGCTGCAAAGGGTCAAAACAACATACACTGTAACTATCTGTGGGCACGCCTTTCGTAAAATGGTAAACATAAGCCCTGCAGTTATTAGTGCACTGGCCTGACTCATCAGACAGCGTTCCACACAGATATTTACTGACGTCATGTACCACCACGTTCATCCACTCACTCCCACACGCCCGAACGCACAAAAAACGAGCTTGCTTATAAGAGCCTAAGTGTTGTCAGAAGAAGTAGAGTCGGATCTGTTCGGGGTAGTCCTGCAACAACGTAGGAAGGTGTCCGATTGCCGATTCTGTGCAAACTAATCAAATTCCTTTGACTACCAACTGTGGAGCACAGACGTCTGGAATTAGAGCCTGTCCTTTTTGCCTCTGGACAGTTGTAGGTCACCATGGCGGTGAGTCAATGGCATCATGACGAAGAACACAGCAGTACAGTGATACAGCAGACTCGCGCTCCTCACAGAACGGCGCAGACAAGAGAAGCCAGCCTGTGCTCAGCTGGATGTGGCTCAACAAAGGCCCTTCGTTTCCATAGCGCCAGAACGGGCCCGGATTATGAATGATGAACACAAACCGCAGCTCAGTACAGCAGAGACAATCAGTCGCGTCCTCCTCCGAGTGGAGCTGGGATTTTGTTCACATAGAGCAGAGGGCTGAATCGCGCTGCTGAGACCACGGTGGTGTGCCCGAACACCGCCATAACCAGATACAAGGGTGGCTTTTGGAACAATGGAGACGTGCAAACACGGTCAGCTGATATTTGAGAATCAGCACATGCACCTATTAACCGTAACATCGTCAGATCACAGGAGCTCTTTGTGGTTCTATAATTCCAGACTGTAGTTCATCTGTTTCTCTGCAGACTTTATTCCCCTCCTTTCACCCTGATCTTCAATGATCAGGACCCCACAGGACCACCACAGAGCAGATATTATGTGCTACAGTCTGGAACGACAGAACTACAAAGCTCTCCTGTGTGGTCAGAGGAGCTGATAGGATGGACAGTGAGAGGAGAAACAGGGAGGTGGTCATAATGGCTCGGCTGTCATGAATACAGATGAGAATGCAGCTCAGGCCACACGTTAACAGCCGTACGCCGCAGTCACACGGGCTTAGCCTGCAGATTTTCGTGTTGAAAACATTCCCCACAATAAGTGATCCTGCGACTCCCACAGCCAATATATTTTGAAAGTAAACTTTGCATCAAGCTCAACTTTGGTGATCTCTGACCCTCAAATTTGCATCCCATTTGCGTTCGTGACTAACAGTGCCTTATGACATCCATTTTGTTTTTCTTACATTTTTTCCTTCAAGGAAATATGTATCATTAAAAACACAGAAACGATGGGGCTCCAGATTAACAGGGCTCCTGCTCGGACTGTGCTGAGCTCCGAAAAGCTGAGGAGATGCCAACCAGCCACGTCTAAATCAACTCTTTAATGCCCTTGATCTCAGAATGAAGAGGTGTCCCAATATTTTGTCCATATAGCATCATTTGTAATGAGTGGATTTGATTTTAATACCAAAAGAAGACAAGCTATGTGATGTATAATATGTACTGTGTGTACACACACATACACACACACTTCACAGTGCAGAGCAAACTACAAATAGCCAGTGTGACTGCGGCTGTACTCTCGCGCCATCGGCGGTTTAATAGATGGACCGCTCTTAGGAGAAATGTTTTCATCCAGCCTGCTTTCAGTCTAGAAGCCAGAATCCCAGGAGTATGCCTTTCAATCGGGACCTGCAAATTAGAAGCTAGGGAGGAGGGAAGGAAACACCCTGGAAATATGTGGTTATGGCAGTGATGTGCCCACCACTGTGACCGGCCTTCTACCGTTGGTGTTGCACCGCTGGCACAGCCTTAGTGCTCCACACAGCCCTGTACAGTCTAAAAATCAAAAGACCCACACTCGCACACGTCCAGAATTCATGGCTATTAAACTGTCCCTTCCTCCTTCTCACGGTCACAAGTTGGAGGAAAGTGTGTGTGCGTGCATACGTGTGTGTGTGTGTGTGTGTGTGTGTGTGTGTGTGTGTGTGTGTGTGTGTGAGAAAGAGAGAGAGAGTATGAGAACGAGTGTGCACAAAATGAGAGCAGCGCCAACACTCAGTCCCAGTGCAACTGCAGATCATGCGTGTCCAGGAAATCCGAGGCAATGCCTAACGGGGTCATTGGCCCAATGTGTCCGGGCATGGTCAGGTCCAGCCACTCCATGTTGTCCAGGCCCGTGTCCTGCAGGCTGAAGGAGGAGGAGGAGGTGGAGGGTGGCGGGTCACCGAAGCTCAGCTCGGTCGTGTCCATGGGTGAATGAGGCTGATCTAAAAGCTGATTGTGCAGCTCCTCTAGAATACCCAGCGTCCTCTGCTCTGACTCCGGCATGCCCACCAGAGTGCCCTCCAGCAGCGCCTCAAGTTGGTTGTCTGAGGCTAGTGAGGCCAGGCTGGGCATGGGGTCCACCAGCAGCGCCGGTGGGGGTGCAATCTGTACCTGTGCAGGCGGGCGGGACAGGGCAGTGTTGACAGGTAGGGTGGTGATGCTGGCAGTCACTGGCATCATCTTCGGTATGGAGGGCTCCGGCTGACTGAAGGGTGTGATCTCTGCACAGACAGCGTCACACAAGGTCAAACACGCTGCTCTTCAAAGAAACACTTTCCCAAAGTGTGATAAAGTAGTCAAAAGTGAGATAAACCAATTATTATTATTATTTTTACACACCAAAAATGAAAGGACATATCGGAGGCAGCTGATATTTTCAGGAGATTGTAGGCTACTCAAATAATTCTTCACTTGAGACGTAAAAATGAACAGAATCTAAAATATATGAATTTTGTTACATGTGCTAATTTGTTTTGCTTAATAAGGACTAAAAACACTTCATATCTCAGAAACCCTGTTGGAAATCCATCATCCAGTGTGTTCTGAGCTGAAAATGTGTATTTGTAATGTTCTTCAAATTACTTGATAAAATAAACCCTGAAAGCTTTTTTAAGTTATTTATACGTCAGTAAAATCCATTCTAAGGACTTTTATTCTGAACACTGAGCAAAAAAAGAGCATACAGACCAAACAGCCCCTCATTCTCCTCTGTAACCCAATATCTCAGACAGTGATGTCGTTAGTCCCACCTCCCCCCCTTCTGATCAGTATGTCTGTATGCAGGTTGAGTGTCAGCCCCGCCCCCTCTCTCTGATCAGTCAGAGTCCGTATGCAGGTTGAGCATCAGCCCCGCCCCCTCTCTCTGATCAGTCAGAGTCTGTATGGAGGTTGAGTGTCAGCCCCGCCCCCTCTCTGATCAGTCAGAGTCTGTATGCAGGTTGAGCATCAGCCCCGCCCCCTCTCTCTGATCAGTCAGAGTCTGTATGCAGGTTGAGCATCAGCCCCGCCCCCTCCCTCTATGTCCATGTGGACAGAGCAGTAAACATGCACTGGAAGCTCCTTTGGCTTTTAAACTGGGATTTAAACAAGTGAATGTTTTCAGAGCAGGATTAAAAAAGTTCAAAAGGTCGAGTCCTGTAGGTTATTTGTGTATCATGGCTGTAGATTACAGAGATATGAAGCCTCAAAAACTGCTTGTAACTACCTGCAAAATGTGGCTCTTGGTTTCTGAGGGGTATATTTAATTCACCCAACATCACCACTCCTTCCTGTTTGATGATGTTTTCTAGAAGCATCAGTATTCTACCATTTTTGGTATGGTCTTCACCAGTCTGGCAAAACAAATCATAGCCAGATGGAAGATTTACTGGCAGTTTAGGAATTTAAAAATTCGGTGTAGTATTTAAAAGAGTGGAAACATGACCTAAACCAAGCTCCCCTTTAAGAGCTTTGCATGCTTTGCCCGTTTACCTCCACTTTCAATGAGGATATCAAACAGGTCATCCATCTGCTGACTGGTTGCCACAGGAACCTGAAACATCATAAACACATGACACAGCAATGAGGCGTTTCCTGAATGGTGTTGTGATTGAAAAAACATCACTGCAGCATATTTAGGTAAATGTGTGTGTGTGTGTGTGTGTGTGTGTGTGTGTGTGTGTGTGTGTGTGTGTGTGTGCGAGATGTATGACCTGTGTGATAGCGGGTGGCTGCAGGCCTCGGGTCTGTTTGACAGCATCCTCGTAGGTGGGGGGCTCTCGGTTCTTGGGAGCCTGACTGAACGCTGGAGACTGCAGGATGAAGGCAGGTTGCGCCTGAGAGGGAGACTGATCAAATATACGGATTATCCATAACACACAATCTAACATTACAGCAGATCTCTCACACACACAGACACACACACAGACACACACACACAGACACACACACACAGACACACACACCATTCAGATGGAATCACATTTTAAACAATAATAATTTAATAAACTGTAATTACTTAAATCACAGAGGCCTAATCCTGCTTTTGGAGGGTGTTTCCTGCATGGTTTTGGTAGCATGACGGTCTTTTCAGACATCAAAGTTTATATATCATAAGAACAAAAATCTAAACACCCAACTATATATTTTATATTGTTTTTTCAGCACATAAACAGCTTGGCGAGTACAATACTGTAGATATGCTATCTGACAGGCTATTTTTCAAGTCCAGATGTTTAATTTATACATAAAAAATGTTTCTTTCGCTCAACTTTTTTTGTTACCAGTGACGTAGCTGTCCAGTGTAGTGACCACCATCCGTGAAAGGGTTAATTACTTACTTTACATTAGTGTCCAACCCTGTTTTGACTGTCTTATTCGTTTTTGGACAGCTTTCCAGTAATTATTTGAAACAGGCGTGAACTTTTACCTTGCTGAGGGGCCCACTGGAAAGGGAGGAGGCGATTGGTGAACTGCGATGGGCTGACACCATGTTCTCCAGGGAACTGCTCAGGAAACACTGAGGCATCTCCAAGCCTGCCTGTTTCTCAGTGGCACTGTGCTGGAAACCAGAGCCACCGCTGCTGCACACCGGAAGAGCCTGTGTGGAGAAAACAGCAGGATCGTTAATAATCCGTCAAGAAGCGCTACCATTAAACACAACGTGCCATAATTCGCCACAGTGATACCAAGTCAACAATCAATAGCAAACCAAACTAATGTCTGAGGTTAACGAGGTGATGTCGTGAGGAGATGCATTTCTGCTCCCTACACTTGTACAGAGTGGTTATCTCGGTTAACACTGTCTTTCTATGAGCTCCAACCAGACCATTCTCCACTGACCTCTCTGATCTACAGAGAGTTTCGGTCTTCAGAAGTGCTGCTCGGTGGGTTTTTATTTACTGAACCATTCCGAGAGACTGAGGAGACTGATGATCCCTGGAGATCCATCCAGACTAAGGCACTAGCAGACAGAGCACGATTTGTTTGGACTGAGAGAAACAAAAACAGTCAGAGTCATATGGTTGAAAAAGGATCTTCCAGTAAGTCAACCTTCGAAACTATGAATTCCACGATTAATTTTTGTTGTGGACAATAAACAACAAACAGAAAGGATCTCAAGAGAGAGGCAATCACTCCTCGTCCATAAACAGACTGTTAAAATAAAAGTCACTAATACAAAAAACAAATGCACACGGTGTCAGCGATACAAACTAAGCAGTACCACAACATTTTTTTCTCTGATCCGAAAAACAATCTGATCCATGACTCAAAATCCTGAAGCCACCGTGACTTCTGTGATCCATTACACCGTTGCCAGATACAATCATACACGGCTCAGATCTCTTGTGGTTGACGTGATATTACCTGAAGCTGCATGACTTTATGCATCACACCTTGGGAACGACTGGCTGGTCAGATGGCTGCATGAATGAGTGGGTGTAGAGGTGTTCCTAATTCTTGCTTTCTGGTCATCAAAACGTAATGACTCTCCTTCAGGACTGCGTATGAAAGCACGATCGGGCCGTTGTTTCGCCCGGGCTCCGGTTACGAAAACGGGCCAGAACCACGTACACCCTAACTCAGCACCCTGCTGGCACCAGCATCTGTCTACTGCGATTACTCGAGTAACTCTAGGACACCGCTCCAGGCCAGCTACACCAGACACCCAGCATTGTGTGGAAGGAGACCACGCTCTGCCATCGTACTGATGGATGGCTTCCCTAAAGCCAGTTCAGACGACATGATCCTGGAGCCTCTAGATAAAGACTATAGAGTTGCTTTGATTGCTCTTTCTGACACTGATCCACTTTCATTCACTTTCTCTCCACCTGCTTACTCAATCTATGTAACAGAAGACTGGACACACGGTCAGCACGGGACCCACTGCCGACCGAAATCACTCCAAACCTCAGGGTTTATTTCATCTTAAACACAGAGGTGCTCTCGGGGTTTCGGTTACAGTTAATTCTTCATAGATACGTGTTGCAGGCAAGTGTGTAATGATCTACATACTCAGTTTGCAGAGATATAAAGAGTTATTATCTTCCATTACTGGCTAATATGGGTGTAATGGTCCATGTGTTCATACCAAACTGTCCCATTATAGATGTCATTTTTGATATGTGGGGTCTGAAGATGCACAAAACGCTTGTCCAGGTTTGTAAGTAAAGGCAAATGTTGTATATTCAGCCATGACAACTCCAATAGCCACCTGGAGGCTTAAAAATGGATCAACCATTGTTAACAGTGTTTATAGCGAACACTCTAATCTAATGGTTTTTTTTGGTGAAACAGCATTTCTGTCTCCTTTTTAAACAGGAATAGATGTGATTGGAGGGTATTTCCCACATGGTTTTGATAGCAGAGTACAGTCACAGCTGTGAAACAGCCATATTCTCACTGACATTTTACACACGTCTGAAGGGAAGTCAAATGCAGTCAAACAGTGAAGTTTTCATATTTCATATTACTGCAGACATTAGAAACTGCAGATGCAATCAAATGCTCAAACCGCCAAATGACATATATTGAACACTAATTGAATACATACATGAATTTGTTTTTCATCACTTCGCCAGTTTTTTTCACCACTGCATAAATTAAACAGCTTATACGTTTATTTTGTCTTGCTTTTCAAATAATTGCAAAAACCGCAGAACTACAATGTAAAAGTAGTTATGGATCCCTAAACATCCCTGCAGACATACCAACAAAGAATGACAAGACAAACTGTACCCCGTTTGAACAATTCAGCAGAACGGGTTCTAACAATGGCAATTTGTGGGTTATTCACAAACCCTCCCTTTGCTCGTTTTAACTCGAGGCACAACTGTGCGTTGATGCCATTTTTCCGAAATAATTTCCGATGTTGACTATTCAGAGAATCCCTGATTGATACTCACTGCTTCCAGCTCGTAAATAATATTACAGCATCTCTAACAAAGCAAGGCAGTGATTATGGGATGTGCATGCATTCACCCCAATCCTGATATACAATAAGGCCTAAATATCATAACTTGTTTATTATATTGTTTATTATTTCAAGCATGACGTGTGCGGTCACCCCGACAGCATGGAAAATCAATCACCTGTAGTATGCTGTGGTTGTTATTGACTGGCTGCTGTGGTGAGGTACTCTCTGGTTTGGCCGGCTGCAACTGAGTGGTCTGGATCAGTCCTTGGCTTTGAGGAGAGACTGCTGCCTGAAGGACTGGCTGTCAGAGAGAGAGAGAGAGAGAGAGAGAGAGAGAGAGAGAGAGAGAGAGAGAGAGACAGACAGAGAGAGAGAGAGAGACAGACAGACAGAGAGAGACAGAGAGAGAGACAGAATCCAAGAATGGAAGATTTAAAATAAGACTGACCATAAAAGTTGGGCAAACCAAGACATTTGAGTTTGTATAAGTTTACAAAGATTTCTGGTTGTTATGGATATTGTGTGTGTGTGTGTGTGTGTGTGTGTGTGTGTGTGTGTATAGCTGTTAGTCACAGATGGAAAAGGCCATGTGATGCAATTGCTGAAGCATCAAATTCTCAGTCCTTGTCCCAACAATCAGCAATGGGCTCCTCTAAGCAGCTGCCTAGCACTGTTAAAATAATTATGCCCAATCAAAACCCTGTTAACCGCAAAACACCTTCAGGTAGATTTATGCGACTGTGGGGGAGTGGTGCGCTGTTCCACTGTGCAGCAACACCTGCACAAGTCTTTGAATGAAAGCCTACCCTGTGCCATGGGAACATCTAAACATGCCCGGTGCTGTTGAATTAAAGGCTGTAACATCGTTTTCTTCAACAGCAAACTCTGTACCTTCTCACTCGCTCCTCTACACCGTACCTGCTGCACCTCCTTGGTCTACTGAGAACTGTAGTGCTGTGACACTTTGTCACTATCAGTTAAGAAGTCCTGGTGTCAGTGTAAGCCAAGGTGGGACAAAGATTATTGGATTATTCACAACATTCTGGTTCTGGGGTCTGACGTGGGTACCTCCAAACACAAACATGACCCCTATAAAGATCTACAACCAAAAAAAGACAGCTAAGAAATAAGGCTTGTAGAGTGAACGTAGTGCATTAGTGAAAATGTAACTAGTACCTGTAGTTTAACATTAGTATTTGGGAGCTGGATGGTGGTTGCGTTGTTGGGCAGGGAAACTGGCAGCAGGATCTGTGTGCCACCATGCTGTGTGGTGAGGAGAGTCTGCGGCTGCCCGATGACCTGCGACACCCCCTGGTGGCTGATAATGAACTGTGCCAGAGGGGTGGCCGTCACTTGGGTGGGGTGACCTTCCTCCAGCTTTACTATAGCAGCAGTGGTATGTGAGGTCACTTTGCAGTTCGGGATGACCACGTTCTCGGTTTTAACAGGGGGCTTGGACACACCCGGACTGACACTAGAGTTACTTTCCACTGCTGCAACTGTCTGACCACCCCTTTTCTCCACCTCCAGCTGCATCTTCAGCTCTTCCACAAGCCGCTGCTCCTGCTCCAGCTTGCGCAGCAGCTCCTCAATTTGACGCTCCTTCTCATGCAGCCTCCTGTCCTGCTCCTCTGGAACTGCAGTCACGGGCTGACCTTGGGTCTCTGTCTGACCGTCCACGGGCATCTCGTCTCTAGCGTGCGTTTCTAAGACAACGGGGGACACGGGGGGAGTAGCACTCAAGATCTCAGAGGGCTGCTGGCCAGGGGAAAGGCTCATGGTGGTGCTGGACACTTCCATTGGCGTGTTGCAGGGTTGGGAGTTGGGACCGGCGTTGTTGCTGGGAGCAGGGTTCTCCTGGTAAGGCTTTAACCTCTCGATGAGGTCGGTTTTGGTTCCCGACACTGGGAGGCCACGCAGCTTCAGCTCCATTTTTAGCTCAGCCACCTACCGAAAGCAAGAAGAGAAGGATTGCGAATTTCAGAACGCTTATTAAAAAACAACCACAGTGGAACACGGGGAACGCCACGTCCCGTTTTAATCCCATTTCCAGCACTGCTTAGGAACTCATTGTGATAATGAAGTGCTGTGTTCAGTTCTCCATTCAATAACATTAAACCCCACTGAGGTGATCACCTTCATCTCCTCCAGGTTGGCTGGCAGCGTGCCAGCCTTGCGGGTAGCGAGGGTGTTGTTAGGGCGTGCTGGTGGTGCAGCTGTAGGCAGAGACACCACGATGGAGGCAGGAAGGCTGTTGCTGCTGCTGATTGCCACTGTGGCACTGCTGTTCTGTCCCTCGATCACGGGCCTGCATCACGGGACGTGGGGAGGGACAAAGAGAAGGACAAGAGCATGATGGAAAACCCAGCCCTCACACAATCGACAAACTCAGGTGTCTAACAATGCGCCGTCAGGCAGGACAATGTAACATATCACAGTTCAAATAAATCTCAC
The DNA here is from genome assembly GCA_034509495.1 of Acestrorhynchus altus. NCBI lineage: Eukaryota > Metazoa > Chordata > Actinopteri > Characiformes > Acestrorhynchidae > Acestrorhynchus > Acestrorhynchus altus. The sequence goes on along the minus strand of CM067510.1, from coordinate 32,541,911 downwards.
AGGTTGAGACAGAGATGGAAAAGGAAGCCGTTAATAAAGACCACCAAACAGGATTTGTTATTGGGAACTAGGTAAAGGGCCTGAGGGGCAGCAGCAGCAACATTACTAGTGTTCCACGGCATTTTCCTACTCAGGAAGCTTTAATACGCGCAGAACCCAACCTGTTGACAAAGAACCTCGGAATAGCCAAATGTTCTTTTAAGGTGTATTTTTCATACAAAAAAAAACAACAACATTCCAACAGGACAGCAAAGGACGAGGTGTCAGATTCATAACGTTACTTCCGAGGCATTGTGGTTTACATTTGCTTTAAGGGGTAAAAATAGCACCAGTGGTATTTCTGAAGGCCTGTTGCCCCAGTTATTTCCGATGCTCAGGCCAAGGCATTCAAACTGCGAAGTGCACGACAACAGAAGAGGAGGAATGAACAGGGTGTAAAAACAACAACGGTAAAGCTTACTTGAGCGGAGCAGGCAGAATGGTCTGGTAGTTGTAGTGCTGCTGTTGCTGCTGGCTGAGGATTTGAAGCTGCAGGAAGAGCTGCTGCTGCTGCAGTAAGCGGGCGTAAGACGAGTCCATGGGGGCTTCGCTAGGCTCCTGCTTCTGGTCTGGGGGAATGTACTGATGATACTTAAGCTTTTTCACACGAGGTTTGGACTCTTTGCTCTTCTTACTGCGGCTTTTATCACCGGGGAGTTTGGGCTGACTTTGCTGAAGGACAAATACAGCGAGGAGAACAATGTGGTGAACTTATCTAGTTGGAAACAGGTTCTGCTGTTCACGTCTTTGATTAAGTATAGATCCACAGTGCAGGCTAGAAAAAGTAAGTGAACACCTGAATGAGATTTAAAGAAATATGATGAAGGGGTCTTTAGAATCAGGCTGCAGCACGTTCAAAGTTTAAGGACGGGACTCGGACTTGACAGATCAAAAAACAGATTCCTGCATAATTTTGGGCTTTTGCTGCCCAGGAACACCTGACTGAACCCACCAGTTAATCACCAGATGGATGAGGGAAATCTGCAAACCGTGCCGGACCTTGGCCCTCGTTTCCCTACGCCTGCTTTACTAGATTTATCTGATGTACTGTGTTTTTGGGTCGTTGTCTTGTCACGTCACCCAACGTCTCCTCAGCTTGCGGCCGTGGACTGCAGTCTTTACATTCTCTTGTAAAAGGATCCCAAAACAATGCGTAACTATTTACTGGGACAAGTACACGTGAAAGCCACCCGTCCAACCTCATCTCCTTGCCTGGACGAAATGTTTCCATTTTGCACTTAAAGACATGAAAACAGAGGTTCACTTACTTTTTCTAGCCTGCACTGTGGCTGTTTATTCAGTGCTCTCAATAAAACGTGTGACTTTGTCTAGAATTGTGACTTAGATCATGTTTATTAGTGTTTAAAATGCAAAAATCCAGGTGTTTCCAAACAGTTTGTTTCAATTTTTCTTTAAATAATAATAATAATAATAATAATAATAATAATAATAATAATAATAATAATAATAATAATAATAATTCAGGACAGACGGTCAAGCAGCGAGAACAGACGAACATCTCATGGCAACTACTTATTTCGGACTGACCTTTAGGAGAGTGGGGCCAGGTTTGCAGGGGGCTGCAGCAGTGACCGGCTGAGGTTGTGGTGGCGGAGGGCTCACAGGCTGGTCATTGGTGGATAAAGGTTTGAGGAAATCTGTGGCCTGTTTGAGAGGAAAGCAGTTCTGTAGACAAAAGGAAACGGGACACGGTATTAAATGAAATTTCTGATGCAGACATGCGATGAAAATTCCAAGTATCGTTCCTGACGTTTAAGCACCTGTAAGAAGTTATTGGGAAGCGGCGACGTGGCCTCCACGGCCTTGGGCTCTCCGGGTGATGCTGCAGATCCGTGGGATTCCTGACTACCCGGCTGCTCTGGAGAGAAGGCGTCGCCGCTGTCTTCATCAAACATGTCCGGCAGGGTTTTGGGATACTGCATCTGGCCATCTGCCAAAAACACACGGCAGGACGGAACACGAAGGTCAAAATGAATCACTGCCCAAAATTTCACAATGCATGACCATTTATCCTGGAGGACGTGTGTACATGGGTCCAGATGACCCTCCTTTAATCGCACATAATACATATTTTAAACTTCATCAAATATTTCCTAAATGTAAGAATCGAGATGTTCATCCTTAGCAACTCCGTTACCAATGATGGCCTCTTTGACGCTGGAATCCACAGGCAGGATATTCTTCTCCACCAGTTCCATCGGGCCAGGCCGCTGGGCGATTTTCTCGTTGAGGTCATCGGCTAGCCGGGCTCTCTTGAGTTTCAGCTGGGTGGCCTGCAGTGAGGGTTCTGCTGCTGTCTCTGTAAAAACACCGTAAACCAACAGCATTCAGCATAGACAATACCAAAATACTCCGCAAATTAAAATCCCAACTCTTATTATTGGCATTATGGTACTAAAGCAAAGGAACCGGTAACCCTAAACCTGTTACGTAACAATCTCACGTAACTTACGTATACTTACTATGTCATTATTATTATTATTATCATCTTCGCTGTCCACTGTATTGATGCTACTGCTGAATGTCCCCGAGGGAACCCCCGCAAGGGATCAATAGAGTTCTCTCCACGTATTTATAGAATGTGGAGGCGGAGACAAAAAAATTAAAGAAATGCAACGTCTGGGACAGCGTTACGATGGCGGTTTGTCTTGAGAAAGCTGGTGAAGCAGCTGGTTCTAGACTCAAAGCGAACCCTAACAGACTCTAGGGCTGTGTGTTGCCAAAAATCGAATAACACGGTAGTGTCACGAGACAGGGATCGTTACCAAGACGATATTTAGCGATTTCTTTACGTCTTTATTAGTTTGACGTACCTTTAACAACCTGAAAATAACCGTATTTAGAGGAGACAGTTACAGCAGACATTGTTATTTTCAGAAGATCCTTGACGACTCGTACATGACAATGTCCAGCATTAATCAAGACGCAAATGTCCATCGATGTCTCGAATAAAGAGCGTGAAAGACTCGCTGTGTCCCAATGTCCCGACGTAGAATGACAAGCCCTTCGTCATTCTGACGTAAAATAACAGGCTTGTACTGATATGAACTCAAATTTTGACCAATTAAAAGTACAGATTTTTAACGATCTACTAACAGAAGACATGTTACGCTGGATTGACGTCCTACCTTGTAAGATGTGCATGCGGACCAGCTCAGCCCTTTCGGGGCGGCTGCGGATCTTGTGCTTTAAGAAGTTCTCAGTCTGTGGAGGAAAGTAGAGCATCTTCAGCTTTTCTACATATCACACCTCCACATGAAAAGCAGATATATAAATAAAATCTTACCACGTAATAAATCACACACGTCCTACAAAGCATATCAAACTAATAAGTTACCTCCAACAGACCCGATTGTGGTTTCTGTCACCGTACGACATAGAGCAGAAGAAACCAACCTGAAGCCTGAACGCTGTTCATGTGTTTGGTAATTACAGTCAACGGTGCGTCATATAGTACCATCTCAGCATGAAATATGATAAACAGTACAGCAGGTGATGACACGGTAATATCACGGTAATAATTAATAAATAAATAATAATAATAATAATTCATCATATTAATCACTGGTATTCAGTAATAAACAGTAATGTATCCCTTAAGATGGTACTTTTTTACTGGTATACTGGTTTTACTGGAGTTCAGGGAAAGATGAAGAGGTTGTATAAAGATGTGCTGGAGTTAGGAGATCTTTCCATCACTGACCTTAGATCATTACTCCGTTCGGCAGATCAGAGTCACAGGTAACACTGAAGGATCATGTGACGCTCGATGCATCACGTAATTTTTTTATTCTTCTTAAAATCAAAGAAACAACCGAAGGACGCTGATCAGACGGTTACGATCCACAGTTCTTCATCGTTTCAGCTTCAGGTCTTTGGTGGTAGGCGTGAATGAGGCTCAGATCTAGATCTTCCATAAACTGCACGTTTGAGATCTCCGGTTGATATTAAGGTCAGAAGAATGACCTCCAGAACCTTTTTTCTTCTGTAGCCAACGGCCGATCGACCTCCGCAGCTTCTGGGCTGACGAGCGTAAATGTTCCTCCAGTACTTTCTGAGCCATTGATTCTGAAGTTCTCCGTGCCTGTGTATCTCGCACATCCCCAAAACATCAGCGCTCCACCACCACCATGTTTCACAGTAGGGATGGTCCACTTACCACAGGCCTTGTTGATTCATCTCCAACCGTAGCATTTACGGGAATCGACTGCACCTCCTTATCGATCTCATGCCTAAACATCTGATCTGGGTCATTTGAGTGGTTTGTGTCGTTGTTACGATTAAACACAGATGCTTGATAAAAACCCCCGAAACCAAGAATAAAAGAAACATTGTGTTCTTGTTCATGTTCTCAGAAAAAGGCAGGAGAGCGTTCAGACAATTGGAAACACGTTTAGGGGGATTACGGGGCCTCGGGTTACGTCAGGATGTGAGTGGTCTGTATGATTCACATCGAGCTGAGAGGCCAAAGTGGCTTTAGTGAAGATAAGGATCCAAGCATGGCTGCTCTTACCCTGGCTCTCTCCAGACTCCGAATCTGCTCATGAAACGCTGCTGGGCTCTTGAGGGCTGCGCACGCACACACACACACACACACACACACACACACACAGTAAGTCTTACAGACTACAACTGTGCTGAAAATCTGAGTAGCTCAAAGCAGGGTGCCCGATATACACATAAATATCGATATATCGCTCAGCCCGTATCTCGCTCTGTTTATATCCCAATATAGATATAAATATCGATATATCGCTCAGCCCATATCACGCTCTGTTTATATCCTGATATAGATATAAATATCGATATATCGCTCAGCCCATATCACGCTCTGTTTATATCCTGATATAGATATAAATATCGATATATCGATCAGCCCATATCACGCTCTGTTTATATCCTGATATAGATATAAATATCGATATATCGCTCAGCCCGTATCACGCTCTGTTTAAATCCCGATATAGATATAAATATCGATATATAGCTCAGCCCGTATCCCGCTCTGTTTATATTCCTATATATTGATAATAAGCTTGTCCAATTAAAGGTCTTTATTTTAAGAATGTACTGAACTGTACTTACGTGGCATGATGCCCTGGTCAACAAGCTGCTCCCGAGTGCGTCTCTGCTGCAGGCGCAACTGCAGGACTGTTAGGAAGAAAAGGAGGAGGTCAATCTACACAGCCAGCTACTATCCACACACACACACACACACACACACACACACACACACACACACACACACACACACACACACACACACGATAAGACAGGAGATCAAACGTTCCACCTGGATTCATTCTCTAAATCACACACAGACAAGAGTTCAGAGGGAAATCCAACCTCGCAAAAGAATCCCACGCGTCCCTTCCTACTATAAACATTACATAAGACCTTTCAATAAGCTGCACATTTTTCCTGCCAGAAAAACAGATTCAAGAGAAAATATCTGGGAATATTCGGCTGAATTTCAACTTTATTAATTCAAATATCTATATATTTCTACGAGCACATAAGCACGAGGTCACTCGTAAGCCGAGGTCAGCAGCTGAACCCTTTGCAGTGTCCGGGGGACTTAAAAGTCAACGGAGTAAGGAATGAACATCTACAGCAGCTCTCCGAGTGCGGCTGGACTTCAGGCTGCCCCAGTGACTCAGCTGCCTGCTCACTCTGGCGTTAATGCAAGTGGCCTGTCCGCCCTGGAGAGCCCACACAGGTCAGGCTGATGTGGATAATGAGTCAGTAAGTAGATGTCTGTCTCTCTAGAACAATCACAAACTTGTTTTGTCTGCTTGAGAAAAGGGAAAAGTCACAGTTGTTCAAGGCCAGAACCAGAAGATCTCCTCAACCAAGGTCTGAATGAGTGCCAGGTCTCTGGACTTACACTGTAGCATTCTGTTCATGGTACTAACAGGTTTAGTCAGGGTTAGGTGTTCTGATGTCTAAAGATTTACAATATTTTGAAGAGTAAATATCGGTCAGATCTAATTACAGCTATAAAATCAGTTCCTTAGATCATCATCATCATCATCATCATCATCATCTCCTCTGCTGGATCAGGAAATATGACACCACTGAAAAACATCCATCTCTTAAGTAGGAAAGAGCAGCACCTGAACCGAAGGTGTTCCTGCAGCCCACACTGTGCTCCACTTCCAGACAGGCCATGATGACCCTGATTGCTCTTCCAGCCTCCAGTGAGCTCCGAGGCTTAATCAGTGTCGTCACAGATATCCATTGCAAACAGCCTTTCCGGAATCCACGGCTTCCTTCGTCTCCTCTCTTACTGCCGAGCAGATCATGCTGACTGCCTAACTTTTCCACTTTCACTCCTAACAGGAGGGGCAGAGGCGGGATCTGCACCTTAACCCCTCCCAGCCACAGCATCCTCAGCTCTGAAGGGGCAAGCAAGTAAGGCTGCCACCAATGACTGCGTTTCTGGTGAACACAGGTTTACAGAGTGAAGAGCAGAGATTTCAGTGTAAATGTAAACCCGAACTGTTGTATTTACGGTGTTTCCTACACAAAGAAACGAGAAGCAGAAAGGAAATCACTATGGTAACGTCCCATCAAGCCTATAGGCCAGACACCACCGGACAAACCCTCCAACAGTCCATTCTGGACTCTACAGAGTGTTGGGTGTACACCGCACGCTCGCTGGTACAGATCACTTCTCTTTCTTTCATTTAATGTTGGACACGTTTTAGTAATAAACCAGTATTTCACCATCATTCCAGTTTATCTCATCCTTATTGGTGGGAACACAGGTTTACCACCAGAACGAGTGGGAACCTAAACTGGTTCAGAAACCAGGACGTATTTCCAGCATCGACGTCATCGATAACTTCGACCAAGCAGCCCAACAAGCACGTCTTCAGCCCAACAGGGACTCGCAAAGCCTATTGCACAAGCAAGCAGTCCTGTGGCTCTGACAGTGACTGACAGCACGAACACCTCCCTTCAGTGACACCACTGACCTCAGCAGACCCAGTGACCTTTCACACAGCAGTCCGACAACAGCCGTCCAACAAAATGCTGCGACCTTCTACAGGAGGACATTTCTGCTACTTTTGACATGTCAATCAAAGCACTGTGGACTCGTTATGTTTCAGAGGGACGGTGAGGGATTCCTCTGCTGTTGCTTCGGGTAAGAGTTTAACGGTGGGTCAAGGTGTCAAACAGTGCTGAGGAAACATCACGTCTGCTGTAGCTGTCCGAGCTACAGAATAGTTCAGCAGATACACTGGCATGCAGCAGGTTTGCCATTCCTGTTCAAATATGTAATTCTAACATGTTTTTTGTAGCAGCTGATAGTTCTGAGAATCTTACGTTGCTCTTCTGAGGTCTAGCCACAGATTCTGAACTCTGAAGACCATGGCAGATCCTTCGTCTTGTGCCTCGGGAGGTTGTCTATTGTGGATTCTGAGTTGCGTTTTTGCTTTTTTTTAATAGACAGCGTAATGTTTGCTTCCAGAAATTACTGGCATTTTTGGAATTCATTCTTCCCTCTAAGAATCAAAGGTTCACTGTGCCACTGGCTGCAACACAACCCACAACCTTAACAGTTGGAGAGGTGTTCTTTTCATGTAGTTCTGCACCATTTTCTCCAATAACAACATTGCTAATTGTGGCCAAACCTTTTTGTTTTTCATTTAATCAGTCCAAAGCACTTCTTTCCAAAATGCATCAGACTTGCTTAGATGCTCCTTTGAATACAGGACACCAAACTGTTTCCATTTGTCTTCTCCTCATAAACTATAACCAGCAACAGAAATTCTGACCAGGTGTTTAAAATTGTCTATCCTTTATATGATTTGTGTGTTGATCTATTTTTGTTTTTTTATCTCTATAAAGCTGCTTTGTGGTTGTGGTTATGATAATATCAAATAAGTAGTATATATCAAATTCTTAAAGACATCCTTAGGCTAAGCATCCGTTCATCTGACCAACCACAGTCCAGGAAACACACATTTTTATTACAACTGTCTCTTAATAATCTGTATCTAAGGGCACTTTGCTGAAGTGGTTGCAGTGAGGAGGTTTAAAGTCACAAAGAAAACAAATAAAAGACGCTGTGAGTGTTTCAAAGCTCAAAAATGTCTACTGCAGGCATTAATGGTTCATCTGAACTGATGTCTTGTCCTACGCCTGGCGTCTACAAGGCTGTTTCACAGAAAATCGGCAAGCCGCTGTTTACCAGCAGATGCCCCGGGTAAACCTGCTCCCTCCAATCTGCCACGTCAGAATACAGTGAGAGAAATTGATCTTGCAGACTGATAAGCGAGAGTGCAGTGGACTCACCATTCTTGCGCTCGTTGAGAGGGGGCAAGTTCTGGGTGGGCTGCAGGGACAATTCCTCCATCTCATGAGTCACCGCCTCGCTCTGAGGGCTTGGGGCCAGCAGTCCCCTGAACCCAGCTCCTCCCTGGGCCTCCATGTCTCCTCAGGGAGGAGTCAGGGGACTCCCTGGTGATGTTGAGAGATGAGGGCCTTGCAAATTCCTCACTGTTCTCTCTGATAAACACAGAGAGCTTGGAGACTGTGGACAAAGACAAGAAGGAGAACAGATACAAATAAGGCATAAGTGAAGCAGATTAAAACACTCCGCAGTCAGATGCAATGCATTGCTTGATTCCCATCACAATTTTGGAATTATTAGGATATTGGAAAATGGATGCACACAGATTGTGTTGAGAGTAGATGTTTAAGGGTAGACAGAAGTCACAGTTCAGTTCAGGACAAATTGTATGTGTCCTAACCCCCCCCCTAAATATTTCACATGATCTGGTGAACAATTGATTATATCAAAGCTTTCACATGATCCAACAATCCAACAGAAGCACTGCTAATCGGTACAGGCGTCCGTTTGCCGTTTCATCTGCACTTTCGTGTTGGCTGCCTAACAGCGGTGCAATGGCAGCAGTTCAAAGAGAGGTGTGGGCTGATCTCACATGTTTTGTAGGAGACACGTGCTTGTCTCCGTCCTCCTAGAATCTGGAGCATCATGTGCAATGGGGGAAGAGTCCTAACAAGGGTGAGTAACTGGCACTATGTGGAAGCTTAACAGCATTGCGGAATGTCAATCACAACGCGGCCCACGTCGTCCATGATGTGCTGCTCTAATCACAGCTAATACTGAAGTCAGCACAACTTACAGTAACTTCCAGGAAGGCAGAGAAGGCTGTCAGGGGTTTGGTAATAACATCAATCCATTCCTTCTCAGGTCTGCTCATGCAGAAACACCATCCACTTCAGAAGCAGCTGCTGGACAAGCTGCAGGACATGGATGTGTGGATTGTGAACCCAGTAGCCCATCATTGCTTCATGTTTACAACACTGTGGTGGTTGAGTAGCTGGACAAGCAATGCCGTGGTGTTCAAACAAACCCCTCATTCTTCAAGAAACTGTAAAACACTCTGTAAAAGGCTTAAACAGGCCGAGCCCACACAAAACACCCCGACCACAGCCGTTCGTTCACATACAGCTATTACAATGAGAAGCACTGTGGCTCGATTTCCCCACATTTGACCACATTAAGTATGAACACACTGCATGACCTCATCTGAAACTACACTCTCACATTACAAACAGCTGGCAGGCGTAGTCATGATGGGTGTGTGTGTGTTTGAGATCATACCCTGCTATTTGGTCTCCTGTTCATTGTATGGATTGCGTTATCGAAACAACCTTGTTATTTCCTCCAGGTTTGCCACAGACAGACACCAAAATCCGGCGCATTCGTTCATCTTTACGATCAGGGCCTGCAGTTTATCCAGAAACGCTGACAGCAAGTCACAAATATCCCCTAGACAGGGCACCAGTCCATGGAAGGGTACCACACAGATCCATTCACCCACACGCACTTACAACTAGGAGCAATTTACGGTGTGTTGCTGGAAGTTGGGAGGAAACCAGAGTACCTGGAGGAAACCCAGGTACTCCAGCAAAGGTCAAACTCACAACCCCAGAGCCCGGGAGCTGTGAGGCGCCACCATGCCACCCAGAACCTGGAGCAAATCCTAATGTCCATAGGTCTGGGTGACATGTGGTGTCTTCATTTTATATTCAAAAGACAACAGCTAAACCTTTCGCACCCAGTAAAACCCTCCAGTTCACTTACTCAGTCATTGTGGAACAAGATCTAATCATGACAGCAACTGGAGCAGCAGAAAGCAAAGCAAACCGGTCTGAATCCAGAAGTGGGAAGAAATTCGGTGGTTAACGACCACATCCTCCAGTCCTGGTTCAAAAGGAAACGTGCTTTTCCAGGGTTCGGCACGTCTTGCTGGGAGCCGAACTGCATTGGCTGTCCACTGTTTACGCTTCAAGGGCGAAACACCCCTCTATTTAACTGACCATGCATTAATGCAAGACTGCTATTTATCCTTCGCACTCACTGTTGCTAAGAGACAGTAAACTCAAATTTAGAACTAGTCCACAATACGCTCAAGGACGTGGAGACAGGAAGGATGCAGAGACAGAACGCTGCAGAGCCACAGCACATCCAGTTTAACAGATCGCATATTGGTCGGACTGGACACTCACTGGTCACCAACTCCAATATCTGATGTATACATTACACAGAACGTGAGGTCAGGAAAAATGGACGGGACTAAAAACACAGAACTCTGAGCTAGTAGTGTCTACTGGTCAGCAAGTCTGCGTGACCCGACCGGGAGGGTAAACGTAGTAGTGTGTACTGGTCAGCAAAAAGGAAACAGCATATCGACAAAGGAAAAAAAGGCACAAGTTCATGTTTAATTTTACGTTCCACCTTAAATGATGCAACAGATTCTTTCAGGTGCTAGTATGTGTCCGATACAGCAGCACCATTTAAGGTGGAACGGAAATTTGCCTTGTAGGTGAGGTATCTTACTAATCTTGCCCAGTCTGTTTATATATAATCTGCTACCAGTTTAAAAGTTAGACCGAGGCTTCACAAACCTACTTCTGTGAAACATCCGAGGCAGTTAAAACGAAGTGTAACATTTGTGGAAGGAAAACCAGCAGTGACCGCCGTCCAATCCAGAGGTATCAACGGCAGGGTGGTGCTCTGCAGCCCTGCACAGAAGGGAGACAAATACGAGGCGTAACTAATCACTCCGCTAATATCAAAGTCCGGAAAAATCGGAGTAAGATCGACCCAGATGGCAGGTCTTTTTCTGCTGATCTGCAAGAAACGGCTACCATGTGTTCATCAAAGGCAACGTCGCGGAGCAGTCGAGCAAACTGTGACCCTTTAATGACACCGACCGCGGAGGGTCCCTTTCTCCAACACTGATAAACAGAGTTCCCCTCTATTGCACCAGACGGAGGCAAGAGCTGAACTCTGCAGAGCTGTGAGCTGGAAAAGACCGAGTTTGACATCAGAATCAGAATGTCTTTATGTCGCCAAGCGTGAGACGTACGAGAGCACACACGTACGACGTGAAACGAGAACACTGTTTACCAGCATTACACCAAAATAAAAATCAATAAACACACCAACACTAGAGCCGAGGACCGGAAAGAAAGAGCGAAATATGTGGTATCCCATTGTGGTCCAGTATGAAACTGGGACAGTACTACATGGTTGTTATGCAGATAAGAATGCAGTTGTTGTTTACGCTTAAGATAAGGTTAGATAAGGTGCGTCTGTGCTGTGTGGGTGAGTGGTTCCCTTTGATGTTCGGGGTAATCCTGCCTCGTGCCAGAACAGCTTTCCAACCAGGGAGAAGCAGATAGGAACAGGGGACTAAAGGCAGCTTCTCAACAGGACAGGAAATGTGTTTCATCTTTATCTTCATGCCATTTGGAGATCATTTCATCTTCAACTTACACTCCTGACCAGCGGTGCCCAAACCTCTGCATGTCACCGTACACTTTAGGCAGGAAGTGAAGCGTCGACATGTCGAAAGCAAGACAAGTGGGCAAGAAAAAGGATCCGAGAGGCCGCAGTTCTGGAACTCCAAGAAAGAATAGTAACATGGGCGAACAAGGCACATCATCACTCTCTCCCACTTACAGCAATGATCACGATACTGCAGCGTGTCCACAGGCCACCGATGTACCACGCGAGCTGTGTGATGCAACATTAATGGTACACTCAGCTGAACAGTGTCAGAGGAGTCCTACTTCTCCACGCTACAGCGGACACAGAATCCCAGACAGCAGAGGTTTACAGTTTCACTTACGGTCTTTTAATCAGAGCTGCTGACCGACACTGGATCGGTCATCGCTTGTTAAACATGACATGCAGGATGGTGAATGGCCAAGGGTGTAATCAAAGACACCGCAATATGAACTCGCACACCTGGAGCGTGACTCACAGAGCGCTGGATCTGAACAGGACCAGCCTCTATTCATCCATTTAATCTTGTTTAACACAGAGACAGAGAGAGAGAGAGAGAGAGAGAGAGAGAGAGACAGACTTAAAATCTAACAATGAAGACACCCTGCAGACCTAAACCCAGTCCCCTCTGTCAGCTGGTTCTGACCACAGCCTCAGACCAGCACTGCTGACCAAAGTCCAATCAGAATCAATCAAACAACACCAGAAACTGATCCAGCCATAAACAGACCACACAAATGAACTGAGCAGGGACGGATCCAGACCAAGGACCGTCTCAGTGACCACAGCCTGGACGGACAAATGGGAAGGTATGGAAGAGGGCCACAAGTGTGTTCAGTGTGAGAGACAAAATGACCAATCTCATGTTATTATCATGTTTATTCAGATCTGTTGTCAATTACTTTGAAATGATGTAGAAACATTGTACTTATTACAGTCATAACAATAAACATACGTTGAAATATAATAAACATACTATCAAATTTTTTACAGACACACCGCCGCCGCTGCTCCAGCTTAAACCCAAACACTCCCCTCACACCACCGCCGGTCCACCTTAAACCCAAACACTCCCCTCACACCACCGCCGGTCCACCTTAAACCCACACACTCCCCTCACACCGCCGCTGCTCCACCTTAAACCCGAACACTCCCCCTCACACCGTCGCCAGTCCACCTTAAACCCAAATACTCCACTCACACCGTCGCCAGTCCACCTTAAACCCAAACACTCCCCCTCACTCCGCCGCCGCTCCACCTTAAACCCAAACACTCCCCCTCACTTCGCCGCCGCTCCACCTTAAACCCAAACACTCCCCTCATACCGCCGCCTGTCCACCTTAAACCCAAAAACTGGAAGTGAAGCGCAGTTAGCTCGCAGGCTAACGGCTCCTACGGCCGGTCCCCGCGGACAGCAGCCTGTCTCACCCTGTTTCACCCTGTTTCACCTTGTCCCGCAGCCTGTCCCTCGGCGCGGTCCTGTCCCTCAGCGCCGCTGCATGGCTGTGTGTGCGGGGGGCGGACTCTCAGCCCGGGTTGTCCGCAGAGCTGGGCTCACTGCGGGGGAAATGGCGCTGCTGGAGCCGCTGACGCACACGGCCGTTCAGCGCTGTGCCGGCAGGGGGCGCTCCGCCGGGGCAGCCCACTGTCCAACACCCGGAGCGAAGAAGAGCTTCATGAGCACTACCACATTAAATCCACCGCCACCTTAAATCTCCTACCACCTTAAATATTCTGCTGTTTTATGTTATAATGTAACCTCTGCTTCAGCGCTGTGTTAAGTGTGATTATCATTATATATATATAATAATCTAATTATCAAAATCCACTTTAATAGAAACACAAAAACACATTCCTCCTGTTTACTGTCCTTCTGGGTCATTTTTTTTTCTCATTTCCCAGTCACTTCTTGATTCCCTGTGATTAGAATTCCTGATTATTTCTGGATTCCTGGTCAAATTATAGAGTATTAATTACCGATGATCAAATGTTCATTTATCCAGATTCACAATGCTGAATAAACATCACCGCTGTCTGCAGAACCAACACTGGTCTCATGCATTTCAACATTCTTTAATTTATTTTAAAAAGTATAAATTAATTCATACAAAATGTTTAAATTTTTTCCCAGAAACAAATTCTCAAATACAGACCCATACAAAGACAAAATTCATGGAAACATTCAGAAAAGACCAGTTTATGAAAAATAAAATCTCAAATATAACTGAAGACAGTTCAGATCCCATCACTCGTGGTCACTTTGAAGTCTGCCTGTTCTTCTGAACGGAAGCTACGTCCGTGGTGTTGTGCAAGAACTCGTACAGTTGCCTGGCGTTGCTGCTGCTGCCCAGAATGTCACTGAGCATCTCCTGACGCAGAGCGAGCAGCTCGGCCAGGCTGTCCGCATGTTTGATGAGTCCCCTGAAGTTCTTGACGTTGACTCCTGGCATGCGCAGGAGGAAGTCGTAAGGTCCGGGGTTGTAAAGGTCAGCTGACTCCTCCACAGTCTCAGACTCTGCTGTGATGGCCTGGGCGACTTCAGCGTCGGGCTCGGGCCGGCCACGCTTCAGCTCCTGAAAGAGCTCGGCGGTGGCGTGCGGGGAGGGACACCACAGCAGTCTGAGGCGGGGGAAATGCAGGGTGAGGAGGGTCAATTTTGAGGTGATGTCATTGGCGGAAATCTCCTGCCGCAGGTCGCTGCGAGCCACCAAAGAGAAAGGCTTGGCTGGGTCAAACTCGATGAGCAGCACGGGGCGGCGGTAGAAGCGGCTCATGGAGAGGCACTGCGTATACAGGCGGCCGCTCTGCAACGAGCCGATCAGGTCGCTCACGCTCTTCCTCTCCACACAGATTTCAGAGGTCAATATGTAATCGCCCACCTCCAGCGTGACAGGCTCTATGTCCAGCCCTCGCCGGTGCAGCAGTGACGGCAGCTCGCTCCGGAACTCCCTCATGTCAACGATGACTCGAGATGGCTCTTTAACCACCTCCTGTCCTCCTGAGGACATAAAGTCAATGAAAGTGTGTCATGTACCATAATAAATGAATTCTCAGATATGAACTAATGCAGAAAGTTTCCACAAAACACGGTCAATAAGCCTGACACCTGAAATGCGCTTCTTTCATTTCGCTCTGGAGTTACAAACTTAATGTTGCCAATAAGGAAAGAAAGCTTATAGGGTAGCAGGGTATCATTGTATTGTATCAGGATATAAACAGAGCGGGATACGGGCTGAGCGATACATTGATATTTATATCTATATCGGGATATAAAGAGAGCGGAATATGGGCTGAACGATATATCGATATTTATATGTATATCGAATATAAACAGAGCGGGATACGGGCTGAGCGATATATGGATATTTATGATCATATAGTTGATGGATTACCTGCTTTGCGAGTGTTGGTTGTAGCATTCGCAGGTTCTGAGTTGCGGACCAGGTCCAGGTTTGTGTCTTCTCTCCCTTCTCTCTCCTCTGGAACCACCATGCTGGCTTTTTCCCTGGATTCAAAACAGAGTAAAGACAACAACTCTTGAGAAGATGATTAAAATGATATTAAACTTTAACCAACACCAGTTAATGATTCTCAAACTTAGACGACCTGCAGACCTTATCAGATGTTCGAACGCTTGTTTTTCTTTTCGCAGGGCTGTCAGATACCTCTGCTCTTCTGTTGAGCCACCATAGATGAGAAAATACACCCTGTGAGAGACAGTGTAAAACAAACACACACAGGAAACAAATTAAAACTCATTTTCATACCTGAAAGAAAAACCAAGAGCCTCTTGTTTTATATTATATATAATATATGTTTAGTTTGACGGTGACATGATGCAGACTTTGCCCTAAATTTCCTCTGATTGTTGAGCACAAAGCAGTGACAGTATATACCTTTAAATATTCACAGTTTAACAAACCAAATGTCCCTGATGTCACAAATACCGGTGAACCCGGTGCTTTGCTGTTCCTCACTGGGACCAGCACTACAGCAGCTCTACTGCTTTTGGAATCTACAACGGCAAAAGGCTCAACCTAAGCCACCCACACTGAACACTGGGTTTTTACAACCCGTCTCTATTTCTGTAACCACCGGTGCCCCCTATTGGCTCAGGCAGGGAACAGCATAAGGCACTAGTCCACTTTGTGTTCCATTCATACAGCATTTACTGCAACATAAAATAAGCTGCTCATTTTTAAGGGTTACCTGCCAAACATATCAATAACTACGAGCGGTGAAATATCCTAATTCTGCCAGAAGCTTCCTGCATCTGGTCAAGGTGAACCCTGACCTTTAATTAGGTGTTCTCTCTGTATATTTTCAGCTGATTTCAGAAAACGATATTAAACAGGTGGTTGTGTGTCGTGATGGTGAAAAACCACTGGTGTTAATTCAGTACCTGAGAGGTTTTCCAGGCCTGCTGGCTTTGTAAACCTCCAGCTGGCGAACGAAGCTCAGCTCAGCATCATACAGCACCACAAACATTGGCTCCACTTCTTGCAGAACTCGTGTGAGGCTGTACGGATCAGAGCATCCTTTCAGGGGATGAATGACAGTCAAGGGCTCTTTCAGAATGCCGTAGTAGGAATCTGAGGAAAGATCCAGGAGAACTCCTTCTTCCTCTTCTGCTTCTTCTTCCTCCATGTCCTCAGGTCGTCCCTCATCACCACTGCTGCCCATCTTTTCCATTTCGCCTCCTTTTTCTTGCCCCACCATCTGTGTAAGGGTCAAGGAAGCTCTGGGTTTCTTCACGTTGGCTTTGGCACTTTTGGTCTGTTTGCCTCTGGAGGACTTCCCAGCGTCTTTCCTGGGCCAGCCGGTACCTCGCTTCGCTTTATTCTGAACTGGTGGAGGCTCATCTTTTCCAATTGTTCGCGAGTAAAGACGACCCAGTAGAGAGTCCGCTCCATTCTGGATGTAGTCCTTCAGTTGAGCGCACGTCCGGTCATCACTAGCGCATATCAACACACGTCCTGGAGAACACACAGACGTGTCCGTCTCAAAGCCGAAACAAGGAAAAGTGAATGGAAAAATGCTGGATGTGTGTTGCTCTTACCTGGTTCATGGTCAGAGCTGCAGTTTTCCTTCTCAATTTCTTGAAGAACTTCTGTCAAAGCTTCCCACTTTGGATTGACCTCCAGCACAAGCTCTCTTTTCAAAGGGGCTACATACACACACACAAAACAATCATTGACCCAGATACCGGTTTACAGAGGAAAACAAGAAGAGAGGAGCTGTTCGATTCTTTGCTCACATAATATTCAAATTTCAGAATAAAAGTCCTGAGAATGAAATTTACTGATACATAGATAAATAACAAAACCAATAATAAAGGACAATTAAGTTTTTTTATTTGAAGAACCTATTATTATAAATATCCTCATCAATCTAATCATTACAAATAACTCATCAAAAGTATTGCTTTTTCAGCTGAAAAACAAACTGAATGATCAATTTCCAACGTGATTTTAAAGATGCTCTTGTGTCTCTTGAAAGTCAAAGACTGCAGGAGTCTACATCAGACCATGGAAACTTGTTTCCCGAACTGCGTGTTGGGGGAGTTAGTCTGCTCAAATATATGCAATTAAACACAACAGGTAAATATTATGGTCATCAAAACGATCAAGTTCATGTCCATTCTTTGTACGATAAATCGATATCGTCGATAATTATCACAACGGGCATAAATATAATTTCATCTTTGCTATTTTTGATAGTAATGTAGGTCCAAATAGATAAAATGCAGCCGTTGCAAGACCAGACCAGCAGGGTGGACGGCCACAGTCACCAAACTGGCTTCAGCACTGCACGCCGAGTACAGATATCTACTGAAACCGTGGTTGAAAGTACATACCACTTGTTTTTTGCTCCACTTCACCAAGTCTGAGCTTCTTTTTGGACTCGGGAACACGATACACACGACTACGGGCATTCACAAACATAGAGGTGCTCGAGTCCAGGAACAGCCATCCTGCAGACACAAACGAGGGAGCAAAGAAGAGGCTCACAAGCTTTCCTTCATCTTAGTGCTGCTAATCTTTTTCTATTGATTAATCTAGCGACTGTTTTATTGATTACTAATCTAAACGGTCAACAACAAACTGTCGTCATATGATGCAGCACAACACATGTAAACACAGAGTGAAGAGCAGAAATTGTAAAGGGGAAACTTTTACAGTCAGCAGTTTCTTTCTGTTGTATTTATGATTCCCGACAAAAAGAAATGAGCTTAAAATCACAGCAGAAATATAATGCATCGCTATAGTAACGTCCCATCAAATCTAAAGGCCAGAGACCAGCAGCCAAACACTCCAACACAAACACCAACGATTCTGGATTCCATTCACACAACTGTGCAGGAGAGACACTTCATACTTCATATCGACAGAGTTGGGATTGTAAAGGGTTTATGGACTCATTTGTTTGATGCTCAGGCTGTAATAAATCTTTAATATTTCACCGTCATGGTTTAACTCATCCTGGTCAGTGGGAATGGGGCTTTTACTCCAGAACAGGAGGAACGTTAAACTGGTTCTGGAGTTAAGAGGTGGAGAAGCTCCCCTGCCCTGTCACCACCACAGTCAGGACTGAAATGAGGGAACGTTGAGAACATTACCGTATTTTCCATACTATAAGCAGCTACTTTTTTTCCACGCTTTAAACCAGGCGGCTTATAATGAGGTGCAGCTTTTTCTTCTTATATCTGTTATTTTCCAGTTTTTTTTTTAAACTTTGTAGGTGCATCTTATATTCCGGTGCGGCTTATAGTCCGGAAAATACGGTAGTAACCTTATCAGTGAACTGGTCTGTCATCAATACTACGCACAATATTCCCACCTTTGTTTCGTGCTAATATCAAGTAATGCCATACTCTCCAAAACCCGTTTTTTAAAGGAATCAGAGTCTGCTGCTGATGCCACGACTTTTAAACTGCAGCACTGAATGGAGGCAATGGAGGACTAGAGCTGAAAAACGAAAATCCCACACACGCAGAAATTACAAGTTGGTATTAGTTTAAAGCATTTATTATTTGAAGTGGTTTACAAGTAATAAAAAATAAATGAATAAAATAAAAAGACGCATCGATATTGATGTCGACGAATTTTCAACATCAATTACATCGACTAATCGTGGCAGCCTACTTATTGTACTACTACTAATAAAGGTGGGAAAAAAATATTGTAACATCAAATTGTTGTGATATTATATTTTGCAACACTGTATTTTATTTAAACCCCAACCTCTAGACAGCAGTGTTGTAATTATCGTCTGATCCCACTCTTCTGGCCAAAAAGTCAACTTTTTAAAACTCAGACATGATGTGTTTTAATGACAGTTTTTACAGAAATTTCATTAAAAACAGAAAACTATTGTCCTGCTTACGGTATCACGATACACCGAGCCTCTGTACTCATCGTACTGCTCGGTCAGTCATACCTGAGTTGCTCCCAAAATTCTTCTGGCTGGAGTGAAGGGACTCGAGCAGGTTGAGGAAAGTGACACAGTCATACTGTGTGAGGTAGAGCAACAAGGTGCGCAAAATCTTCAGGTCCTGCACCAGAGATTTGGTTTTAGCCCCCAGCTGATGCCACAGGGGGTCGAGGTAATGCCGAATAGTCTATGAAAGCAAGGAACACACATCACACGGCATTCATTCTCTCATTTCATCACTAGGCGAGCAAAGTTATTTCATATTGGTTTTTAGGATGACTGAGACATTTTAAAGGAAGACAAGGAGCAGATGTCCCAGTACATTTGTCCATATAGTGTAGCTGCACTCAGCAGCTAATGAGATAACATTTGCATATCATCCAGGTCATGCAAAAAACTTGAAGAAGGTTGTCGCCTCTGTATGAGAGCGACTGCCTCTTTGTACAGACACACCGAGGGAGAACTTTCTCACTTTCTCGAAGGCATTGCCAAGTGTGTTCTCCAGAGAGAGGTCCTCTGCCTCCAGTGTCGGATTATAGCGCTTGAGCTCCTTCAGGCAGGCATTCATGATGTCCAGGATGGAGCTCTGGATGGCCCTCATAGCTGGAGTCAAAGACACATGCAGCTCCACCACATCAGGCTTGTGTCTGTCCAGCACGGTGTTTACAGAGGCCTGGAACCTGAGTGAGATCGACAGATACTCCTGAAAAAGGGGTAGATGTTCTCCATATGCAAATACACCTGAGAATCATGATTCTATCATGAGATACACTGCAGTACAACTGCAACGTTCACATCAATGCATTATTATAGTGGTTCTCAAACTGTTGTTTCACCTGTAAATGTAATAACATTAAAATGACTCAACACTTAAGCAAGTTGAAGATGAAATGATTGAAACACGCTTTTAACATTTAAAAGCAAAACCAGTGTATTATTTCAGTTTTCTTCAATTTTAGAGTGAAAAAAAAGGAAAGTACCTTGCAAATGTATGCACATCCTTGGAGATCTGAGCTCACATAACTTTGACCGAGGTCCTCAAAGACCTTAATTAGTCTGTTAGGATTATAGCTTGTTCATAATCATTAGCAAAGACCAGGAGATGGTTTTATTAAAAACCTCTAACCTCCAATCTTGTCCCAAAAAACAGCAGCCATGGGTTCTAGCTTCCTAGCACCATGAAAAGAAACATGGTTGAGGCCCGAAAGTAGGAGAAGCTATAAGAAGATAGTAAAGAAGTTGTGTTGCAGCCAATGACATGGAAACCATTTCACAGGTAGAGAGAAGAATGGATTCAGTGAAGTCCCAGCAAATGCTGGGAGCAAAGAGAACAGCATCTGTTGAAAAGAGGATGGATCTACAAATGGATGATGATCCTAAACACACCTCAAAATCCACAATAGACCTCTAAAGGTGCAGCTGAAGGTTTATCATGGTGCTCACAGACCTCTGATCTGAACATCACTATAAATCTGTGGATGGGCCTCAAAAGAGCAGTGCAGGCAGGACAATCCAGGAATGTCAAAGGCCTGGAAGACTGAGAGGAAGGTAGGTACAAACCATGTACGAAGTTTTGCTTTGGGACCCTTTTCCTTTTTTGTTATTTTGCAAATATAAAAAATAATTTCATCTTCAACTTGCTTTTCTGTTCTGTGACAGTCATAAGCTGTCAAAAAAACACTGGCTAAAGAGATCACGTATGACGTGCGGAGGCCACGTCTACAGTCTACAAGAGCGTGTGTGGAACGTTTTCCTGCGAACTGTAGGTGGTACGTGGAAGATTTGGGTGGATCATGGCTGATACATGGTCTAAAACGTTTGAGAACCACTGCGTTAGTACGTCAGCTTCTACCTGGGCCAGAGGAAGAGCTTCTTCACAAAAAGATTCCTCATAACCCGCTCGACTTGACAGAAGCCCGTAGAGAAAGATATGGCTTTGTCTGTGAAGGCTTTGATGAACCCAGTCTTGTTCTTTTGCCGGTACAGTCTCAGAATGAAGGCTTCTTGGCAGGACTCAATGATATTATGAGCACGGTAGACCAGGATTCCTACAATGTAAGTACAGCTTCATGTGAAATCAACCACAGTAACAGCAACAAAATCATTTACTGCATATAACAGCCTAAAATAAATGAGTATTAATTATGTATTTTATAAGTAAAATGCAAAATAAATTCTATAATATAATTAAAGCTAGTGACTCACAGTGATACACAGTATTGTTTACATAACAATATACATATAAATATCAGGGTTTGTGTGCCCTGTTTACCATTGTCTGTCTGTTTACCCCTAATTGTCACCAGCGCACAAGTGGCATCAGTGCACCTGTATTTTGCGGATTACCTGAAATAAGGTGTGCAGGGATCTTGTCGGTCAGGAAGTCGACCACTAGAATGCGGCTGGTCACGAACAGCACACCTCCTTGTGTGTAAACATGGTAGCGCTCGGTGCTTTGTATGTCACTGTTGACGGTCTGGGGAAGATGACTTACGCCCTCTGCTCTCAACTGCTCCGTGAAATATTCCTGCAATGTTGAGCACCATTAGTTAACTCACTCACACATGCTATTCACATCAACATTAACAGGTACCAGGAGATATTTAATATAATGATATCAATGAATTTGTTTTGCATTTTTGTTATAAAATACATAATTAATACACATGATTATTTTAGGATATTAAATTCATGTTTACTGCTCTGTCCACGTGTACATGCTCAATCTGCATACAGACTGATCAGAGAGAGGGGGCGGGGCTGATGCTCAACCTGCACACAGACTCTGACTGATCAGAGCGAGGGGGCGGGGCTGATGCTCAACCTGCACACAGACTCTGACTGATCAGAGAGAGGGGGCGGGGCTGATGCTCAACCTGCATACAGACTCCGGCTGATCAGAGAGAAGGGGCGGGGCTGATGCTCAACCTGCACACAGACTCTGACTGATCAGAGAGAGGGGGCGGGGCTAATGCTCAACCTGCATTCAGACTCTGACTGATCAGAGAGAGGGGGCGGGGCAGACCTCAGAAGTCCACCTGTTGATTTCCAGAGGTTATAAAGGTGCTGCAGATAACAGGACCCCCAATTCTGTCTGTGCTGAAGCCATGAGTGTGCGTTATAATGTTGAAGAGGCTGTAGAGCTGATTTTCTCAGATGTCCAGCAAGACAAGACTCTGATTCAGAAGAGGAAGTGGAGGATGTATCTGAAGAAGAAGATGGGGAGGAATACAACCCAGAGCATGATGAATCATCTTCAGAAGCAGAAGAAAACCCTGAAGCTGAAAGAGAGACTTTCCTTTCAAAAAATGGCAAAATAACATGGTCCTCAGCAGCATATGACCAACACGGCAAGCATGCAGGTATGTCCATGACATTGTCTCTACATTCTAGCTGTTTATCACACCAGCAATAGAAAAATTAATCTTGGAGATGACAAATCTGGAGCTTCCGAGCAACAATGCCACTCAAACTCTTTCACATCTACTCACGACTGCTACAATTTGATCACCGTGAGCAAGACCAGGAAGACGTATGACAGACAAACTTGCAGCCATAAGAAAGGTATGGGACAAGTGGGTGGAGCGGCTGCCCTACCTCTACAATCCAGGGCCTGACGTAACAGTGGATGAGCAACTGCTTCCATTTAGAAGTAATCTGTTTTCATATTTGTAATAAAAGTGATTTTCACTATTGATTTCTTTGACTGTTCTCTGTGACACTGATACCAATAACTGACGCTAATGTCTTTTGTCCAAAGTTCGTTGTCCTTTCCGGCAGTATATGCCGAGCAAGCCAGCAAAATGTGAGATCAAGTCATGGGTGGCTTGCGATGCCTAATCAAGCTATGCTTGGAAAATGCAAGTCTATACTGGGAAGCTGACCATCGGATGCCCAGAGAAGAACCAGGGGATCCGAGTTGTGTTTGATGTGACAGAGGGACTGAGGGGTCACAATGTGACATGTGACAATTTCTTCACCTCTTATGAACTCGGACAGCAGCTCCTGAAGAGGAATATCACCATGGTTGGTACAGTTTGAAAGAACAAGCCTGAGCTCCCACCTGCACTGCTTGCATCAAAGGAGAGAAAGGCCTTCTCTTCAAAGTTTGCCTTCAAGCCCACCCCCACTCTAGTCTCCTACCACCCAAAGAAAAACAAGAATGTAGTTCTTCTGAGCACACTGCACACAGACGGTGACATTAGAGATCATGAGGACATGAAGCCAATCATCATCCTGACTACAACCGCAACAACGGAGGAGTGGACAACCTAGATAAGGTGATTGGAACATACAGCTGCAGAAGAATGACTGCCCAGCTGGCCCCTGGTCATCTTCCACAACATCATTGATGTTTCCTCCTACAATGCCTTTGTGTTTTGGAGAGAGATCAACCGAAACTGAGTCATTGAGATGAATAAAAATGCATTCAAAACTCCTTTTTGCACATTTTTTTCTTTTCTTAAGCTATAGAAATTCAAGTTAAGAGGGAAAACGCAGGTATTCACACATTTTGGGGTCAATGACAATATGCAAGATGAAATTTGGTGTTTAAAATTCAATTAAGCTGCTTATATTGGGGGTTTAGTGAAGACGGGTCATTTTGACCCCGGGGGACACAGGGTGTATACAGAAAATGAGGACAACAGGAGGGTTAACTGTGTTACCTGTTCAGGAGTGGTGGTGTTGAGCAGCAGGACTAGACTTCCCTCCTCAGAGTAAACCTTCATAAACTGCAGCAGAACGCGGTCAATACCGAGTCCTTCAGCACACACCAGTAAACCGTCCGAACTGAACAGACTCAGAAACATCTCCGTTTCATACTCCAGTAGACCCCCCGCCATCGCTCTCTCTGACTCTGTCTCTCAGTGTCTCTCTCTGTGTGTCTGTCTGTCTCGGTGTCTTTCTCTCCGTCTGTCTCAGTGTTTCTCTTTCTGTCAGCCTCAGTGTCTTTCTCTGTGTCTCTCTCCCTGTATTACAATAAGGACATTATTAATATGAATATTATTAATAAATCAAACAGCTCATAGTCTCTGTGTGTGTTTATTACTATTTTAAAATTAATTTTATTAATGAATCATAACCAGCTCAGTCTCTCTCCGCACTGTAAACAAACCGCGGCTCAAACAGCCGAAGAAGAGCGTCGCCGTGTCTGCAGCGCCCCCTGCAGCGCCGGAGCGGCACTGCGCTCAGCTGCAGCGCGCCCACGTGACTAGCCTGACTCAAACCTCACACCTAAGTTGGGTTTGCTCCTGATTGTTGAAGTGAGTTCTTGACCATGAGGTCCAGTGGTGAACGTCCAGCGGTCAGCCTGAGAGAACTGGACCCAAAGCACCACATTTAACAGCCCTGCTCCCCATTCAAACCTTCTAACGAGTCACCAGGGAGGGACACCTGGACACAGTCTGGACATGTCCACTGCCAGGTGTCTCATAGCTGTTTGGACATTAATGTCTGAGTGTTGATTTTCCTGATATCAATTAATACCAGGTTGATATACAGACAACATTTGCTGAACAGAGGAGACAAAGACCAGGGAAGCGGAGACAAATGCTGGGTTCGAGGGTTTAATAACAAAACATGGAATGTAAAACAGACACCGGAGTGCTGTGGGCAGCTCCACCCCCTGGAACAGTGGACCGTCGACAGGAAACGCTGTCATGTCGCACGCTCTCTCCTCGTCTTAACAGATGCAGTACCTCTATTTTTGGCAACCTCCATTGTGGAGTACGTCATGTCGGGTACTGCCATGACAAGACCGGCCACAGCGTGCGACCCCAACGCCCACAGTGAGGCGGGCCCAGTTGTCCTCCTCTCTGCGGCCCGTGGGGCTCTGGTAGCTGGCACTTCCAAAGCTGCTGAGACATGGGGACAGGCCTGGACAATCCAGTGTTCGTAAATCAGGAACTGCCACAACCCGAGCACGCTGCTTATGGCACTTCCTCCGATCGCTGGTGGCGACCACATCATCCTGCTCCTGCGACCCCGCGCCGAATGGTTCACAACGGATCGCAAGACGACTCCCGGCGAATCTGGGGAACACCGCTACCTCCATGAAAAGGTCAGTCCTTCTGTCAGAGCTGAACAGACGAAGACAGGTTTATTAACAAAACACAAATCAAACAGAACAGGCTGACAAACAGACAAGAGAACACAAGACCGAAAACAAAGCAAACTACGAAGAAACAACCGACTGAACTGGTAATACACATTTACAACCATCACAACTACAACAGAGGACTGACTCGAACACACGGTCTTAAGTACGTTGAGGACAATGGACGCACCTGGAGCGGGATGATGGACGGAGACAAGACCAAAACAAGACACACATGCTCAGAAGCACAACATGACAGGGGGTGAATGGGACAGATAGGTGACATGCCGATACTGATGCTTAAATGTTGTGATTTTCAACAATAACACATAATAAACTTCTACCAGAAACAGAAATAATATTATAATTTTATTATCTAGAACTTTATCTCACATTCCATTAGAATGCATCGGTCTGACCACTTCATATATGGGGATCTAAGACATGTCTAAGACATGCGTATGATTGTAAGGATATTTGTAATCCAGATGAATCTGTTGCTTTTTGTGTGCTATTGTACTTACGCCAATACAGTCCTACTGATCTGATGACTGTGTCGTGTTGAAATCAGCCATGTTTCTTTTATTTCACCTACGACAAAAGGAAGTATGAGCGATCCGCTGCGCTCCAGAGGTTGTGTAACTATAAAAGCTGCTGTGTTTCTAATCTGGTGGCTCTGAACCTGTACCTCAGACCCTCTCATCCATCCAGGCAGAGGAGGAGGAGGAGGAGGAGGATGTATTTCCTCTCTGAATAGTAGACCATGGTGAATGGAGGTGGTGAAGGTGGGAGCTGTCAGTCTGATGGTGAATGAATAGTGAATAATGCACACATTTGCCAGTGATGAGCATCACAGCTCAATTCAACGAGGCGGGATTTGGACACCCCCCATCTCTGTTTGTGTTCATCAGATCTTCAGATCTGTATCCATTTATGGGACACAGCTCTGCCTACACACTCATGAGCTGTTTAGTGGGATTCAGTGTCATAAATACCGAAATCAGAATTGGCAGCAGCAGTGTGTTTTACTGAAATGTGCTATTTTTATTTTGTCCATTTACACACAAGAATATTCCAAAGTGGGCAATTTCACAGCTTGTGTTAGAGGTTGTTATATAACAGTCGGTACAAAGCTGATTTTGGAGTGTTTATAAGCACCGACGGCTGCAATCAAACACACCAGTGACATGAAATCAGTGAGCGAACACAGATTTATGGAGTCACTGAAAATGGAATTAAAAACTTGTGACGTATCAAAGGCGTGCTGATGGAAGAACGGAGGGAAAAGAATTTCAAAATTAGAATTTCAATAAACTTAAACATAAAATAAAACAAAACAATAAATAAAACATGAATAAATTATATAATAATAATAACAACAATAATATTCCTTGTTGCCCACCTTTGGCCAAATGATTATGTTCATGCAAGCAATGCTGCACAGTAGAACAGCGCACCACCTCCTTCATTCATCTTATTTTTCCTGAACCTGTGTTTGTGTGAGGGGGGTGGAGGAACCGTGGGAGCACACCGAACTCCTCATAGACAGTGACCAGAACCACGGACCCCTGTAGCTGTATCTGCGATCTTGCTGCCACCACTCATAACACAGCTTTGCTTTGCCTTTCTTACCAGCATATGAGCAGTTCTACATAATGCAAACACCAAGCAGAAAACGCTTGCCAATCCTCTTTATTGAGATATGAGCCTTTGCAATACTTAGTTATGTCATAAAAACAGGAATTTTGAATTCAGTTATTAGCATATCAATGTTTAAAGCACAATAATACAAACTGGTTCATTCTAACGCACAAAGAGATTCCATTTACAAGCATAGTGGAAGGACTGCCAGAAGAAAACCTCTGCTGTCTGCGGGAAAGTAGTACCTGGAGGACTTTGCCAAAGCCTGTTGGCATTCTAACTGAGAGCAGGTGCTGCGGTTCAGACCAAAACCAAACTTTTAATTACAGTCATCATCACTGCTCCGTTTGGCATCGACAGCGCTTTGTTTGGATCCCTTATGAAAATCCCGGGCAACTGTCAAAAATTCCAGGATGCTATTGAGCTGACTCTGAATATTTCAACAATGATCCAGAACACTTCCAGATCCCTAAAACGACTGGAATCAGTAGGTTGTTTTGTAAAGTACCTTTTATATTAATGAACATTTTTGTTTGTTGTGTGTATAAATAAAAAAATGACATTTTACAAGAAGAACCAAGACTCACCAATGGAACCCATCCTCGTCTGGTTGACACCAGTTGTGAGCAGGTCGCGAGTCAAGGAGTGTGAGTGTAGGACGCAAGCTCAGTGTTAATGTAAGTGAGGCCGTGAGTGTGAGACACAAACACGGTGGACGTAGTTTCATCATGTTTCAACGACCCCCGACCGTGTGGTCTTAGGGCGTGAATTTGGTGCATGTAGGTGCAAAACTGTCCAGCTGCACTGTTAGAGTGCGGCCTGTAAAGGGCAGCAGAGCACTTCTCTGAGTTCGGATCACTCCCTTTTCCCGCTGTTCGGGTTTAAGTGGGACACATGAAAACATGCATTTTAAGCCACTCAGCTGGT
Organism: Acestrorhynchus altus; assembly: GCA_034509495.1. Lineage (NCBI taxonomy): Eukaryota > Metazoa > Chordata > Actinopteri > Characiformes > Acestrorhynchidae > Acestrorhynchus > Acestrorhynchus altus. The sequence goes on along the minus strand of CM067510.1, from coordinate 32,513,919 downwards.
GTGGATTTGCAGGAAGGTATAATGACTAAATCTTTCATAAGATTTAAATACAGCCTCTAATTATGTAGTCAGGGGCTCATTATGCAGCTTTCAGAACAGTATAAACACCTACTGTAGGCTCAGCGAACACTTCGGTAAACAAACAAGAGGCTTATACATATTTTCACACATAAATGTGGTTGTATTCGATTGTACATGAGATGAAAGCAGCTACATGTTGATGGAAACCTCAAGGACAGAGATGAGAAATGTGTCGACATTAAGATACAATACAGTTAAATTCATAACTGGCCTGTGGATATTCAATTAAAAGGTACAGATGTTCAACTCTGCGTTGTATTTTTAAACACTGTCACTGTATTTTGTTCAATTTTTTAGGCCCACTGTGATCCCCTGCTTTATTAGATGTTAGTACAGCAGTTTTAGAGTTATCGAGTCTTATTCACCAGCAGTTCTTAACAAGAAATGTCTTCCTAAAACCACTTTTCACAAAAGCACTAATCAGACAGGAATAGTTTAACATGGGAAGGTGAGGTTGAGTCACTTTTATGAGCAGGTCTCAGTGGTTTTAGTCCCGTCCGAATGCGCCATATCAGTCGCTTTTCCAACTGTGCATTCCGGCATCAGTAGAAATTCCGGACTCTTTTACCTCCTGTAAACTGACCACAAAAATCACTGGTACCAGAAATACCAATTCTTATATACAGCTGCTTTAAGATTAGAAACGATGTATTGAACTCTACACGTTTTATCTTATACACTTTCTAAACTAAGATGAAAGGTTGGATCATTTTTCTGATATTACATTATTACACTTGAAGTGAGTGAGGTTATTAGATGATTATTGCAGTGTATTTTAATTTTAGGTCTTAAAATAAGAAGTGAAGATTTCACAGAGAGAGAGAGAGAGAGAGAGAGTGACAGAGAGAGTGAGAGAGAGAGTGAGAGATTAAGGTAGGTGGGACACAGTAACTCAAAATATGTTCCTCAATAGTTGGTCCTTGACTTCCATTAGATATTTATTCAGCTTATTTCTTCACTGAAATATGAATGAAATGGAAAAAGCACCTACAGTAGGTTTCTTTGGCAACCACTCGCTCACTTTCTCTCAATAATAAGCCTTGCGTTCGGCCTGGTCGGAGTCAGAGCACTCGAAAGCTCTGAATAATATAATGGGGCAGCACTTGTCAGCAGCCGTTCTTTAGCCTACATTAGGGACGCCGGAACACAACCAGACCTACTTTCTGTCTTTCTTCTTTCTTCTGGCTCTTTCCTGAATGTTGAGCTCGGCAATCTGCAAGCAGCCTTAAGACAAGAAGCCCTACTTGGCCAAAGGAAGAAGAGAAGCAGAGGGAAGCCCTCCTCTCTGGCAATAAGGCAGTGCTTTCACACGAGCCGTGAAGAAGCCTTTTGGGCTGTCAGATCCATTTTAACAAAACCATGATGACACCAAGCTGAGAGAGAGAGAGAGAGAGAGAGAGAGAGAGAGAGAGAGAGAGAGAGAGAGAGAGTGTGAGTGAGTGTGTGAGTGTGTGAGTGAGTGAGTGAGTGAGTGAGTGAGTGAGAGAGAGAGGAGGAGGAGCAGTACACAGAGGACTTGGAAAAGCTTGGAAAAATGTCCACCAGTATGCACCAGTATACAATGCTGATTTGCTCTAATAAGTTGATGTCTCATCAAAAGCTTTGAAGGGAACTTTTTGTTTTTGTTTGTTTAAAATATAAGAAAATGACCTGTAAGATTTCTGTTGGAAAGAAAACAAACAAATAAGACACAGCTGATATAAAAAAAAATCATGTGAAACTGGAATAAATAACATTTTAAATCATAGCAGAGACACTGAAAGGTGATCCTTTATTAATGTGTTTCATGCAAAATTGTAGATTTTGAAAATGTAACAAACTGTAGAAATAAAATGCTGAATGATATTGAACACAATCATTTGCTTCTTAGTAGCTGCAGAGCTGGAAACTAGTCGGCCCCTCTAACATAACCACTGGCCCTGGACTGCCCCCCCTCAGAAATATTTCGAACCGCCATTGTGAGAGAGAACATGGCGAGAAAGCAAAACAAAGCCTCATCCCAAACAGAGCAGCTCCAGGCCTCAGGTGTGTGTGTGTGTGTGTTTGTGTGTGTGTGTGTGTGAGAAGAGAGAGAGAGAGAGAGAGAGAGAGAGAGAGAGAGAGAGATTGTGTGTGTGTGTGTGTGTGTATGTGTGTGTGGGGAGAGAGAAAGGAATGTGTGTGCATGTGAGAGAGAGAGAGGGCACTGTGTGGTGTGTGTGTGCGTGTGAGAGAGAGAAGTGTATGTGTGTGTGTGTGTGTGAAGAGAAAGCAGAAGTGTGTCTGTGTGTGTGTGTGAGAGAAAGAGAGAGAGTGTGTGTGTGTGTGTGTGTGTCGTGTCTGTTTGTGTGTGAAGTGTGTGTGTGTGAGAGAGAGTGATGGGTGGCATTGTGAGAGAGAGAGAGAGTGTGTGTGTGCACAGTGTGCATGCGTGTTTGTGTGTGAGAGAGAGAGAGTATGTGTGTGTGTGTGTGAGAGAGAGAGAGAATAGAGTGTGTGTGTGTGTGTGCGTGCATGCGTGTTTGTGTGAGAGTGAGAGTGTGTGTGTGTGTGTGTGTGCGTGCGTGTTTGTGTGTGAGAGAGTGATGTGTGTGTGTCTGTGTGTGTGCGTGCGTGTGCGTGTTTGTGTGAAAGTGTGTGTGTGTGCGTGCGTGTTTGTGAGAGAGAGTGTGTGTGTGTGCATTGCGTGTTTGTGTGAAGAGAGTGTGTGTGTGCGTGTGTGCGCGTGCGTGTTTGTGTGAGAGTGTGTGTGTGTGTGTGTGTGTGTGTGTGCGCGTGTGCGCGTGCGTGTTTATTGTGAGAGAGAGAGTGTGTGTGTGTGTGTGTGTGTGTGCGTGTGTGCGCGTGCGCGTGTTTGTGTGAAGTGTAGAGAATATGTCAGAAGATGCAGAGATGAATAATGCAGTAAACGGGTTCCTAGCTCTACTAAAGCATGAGTAGACTGATAAATCACTGTCCTGATCAGTTATCAGTGTTACTGAGCTCTACTAAAGCATGAGTAGACTGATAAATCACTGTCCTGATCAGTTATCAGTGTTACTGAGCTCTACTAAAGCATGAGTAGACTGATAAATCACTGTCCTGATCAGTTATCAGTGTTACTGAGCTCTACTAAAGCATGAGTAGACTGATAAATCACTGTGATCAGTTATCAGTGTAGCTGAGCTCTACTAAAGCATGAGTAGACTGATAAATCACTGTCCTGATCAGTTATCAGTGTAGCTGAGCTCTACTAAAGCATGGGTAGACTGATAAATCACTGTGATCAGTTATCAGTGTGTCAGTCTTCACTATTTTCCCACACCTTCATACTCCTCATTTCACTCATTTACTGTTGTTCTGCTGTCTTGATCATTCTAATCATTAACGGCTGTTCCGCTTTGCCGTAGTGACTCCGGTTGAGGTGTAGTGTTACAGTTGCAGTAGCACATAGCAGACACAGTCAGCCTGCTGCAGTGGGATGAAGAGCAGCCCTGCGAAATGATCACAAACATCACAAACATGACGTCTAGTTTGTACGATGTCAGAAAGTACTTGCAGTGAGTTGGCTATGACCCTGATGGGGGAAAACTCGAAACCCCTTTTGGGGAGCAGTAATGAAATTTGAATGAGGGAACTGTACTAGCGTACCGTCTAGCGTACAGTAGACTGCATGCTCCAGGATACAGCATGAACTGATGGTTACATAATGAGGAATTCTCGACCTACAATCCAGAAGGGATGGTGGACTAAGATGAGGTGGTTTAAAAGGAATTCTGTCCTTCCGTTTGAACCCAAATATTAGTGTTATGAATGCAAATCGACGTCAAAGCTGCCCAGACTGCGGGGAAAAAACAGTCCGATTATCCTTATTAGCTTTGTTACAGCTTGCTGAAACAATGGAATTATCATCAAATAAACAGCGACACTGAGCTCGGGCATGTAAATCATACACAATGCGAGCAGGCCTTACGGTTTCACTCAACCTTCTCAATAATCAGCATTTCCTAACAAACGACAGCAGTTTTATTTGCCAAACGGACTCTTTTCGTGTATGATATGGCGTATATATATTCATACGTGGAGTCATTCCAGGCCTTTTAGTGTCATCGCCTCTTCATCTCTGATAATGTCTTCTCCACTTTGGGCTCGGCACTCTGAAAATGACTCTATTATTGCTCAGCCTCCCCGTATCAGCATGCAGATGGGGGCGAATATGGCCGGCAATCTGTCAAAGTCTGGGTGAGCAGTGGTGGTCAGTTCTAAACAGAGTCTAGCAAGAAGGGGAACCGAGGGAAACGGCCGCTGCTGGCCTAAAACATGTTGAATTATGGAAATATATGGAAACTACGCTGCAAAACAACTCGTTTCCAATTCACCGTTTTTGCGGTAACGTGAAAAACAACTCATTTTCATTTTCCCAAACATTCAGTCGACAGCAGTCCAGCACTGCCCTTAAAGGCTATACAGTAAGGAGTGTTTTAGTGCAGATGGCTTTTTGAATGATGCACAAACCAGCCAATCAGAACACACACCTTTTGAATATAATTATAGGCGTGTACACTAAAGAGCCTGTTTAATTCTAAGGTTTTGCGGGAAATTTTACGTATATGTGACGGAAACATTTTAGATGCAATACAGTGACTCCTACTAATCAACCTTTGAACAAGAGCAGCAAATTATTCAACCCCTAGGTTTAATATTCTGCGCAATAACCCTTGTTTGCCTCTACAGCTATTCACCAGATCAGGCTGGTGTCTCTGGAGTAATCTTGACCCATGTAGATCTTCTCCAAGTTGTCTAGGTCCTTTTGGGGATCTCCTGTGGACTTGAGTTCCTTCTACACATTTTCAATTGGGTTAAGGTCAGGAGACCGGCTAGGCCACTGCAACACCGTAATCTTTCCCCTCTTAAACCAGGCCTTGGTTTTCTTGGCCATGAGCTTGGGCTCGTTGTCCTGTTGGAAGATGAAATAACGACTCAACTTTAGATGATTGATGGAGGAGCAATGGTTTTTGGCCAAAATCTCCACATAGGACATGCTGGATGTGGAAGTTTGTGTAATACATGTATCGTGTCTGTAGGTCACTTTGATCCTGAGTTATGAAGCCTAAACTTGCAAGTAACTGCCTGCAAAGTTCAGATCTCGGGTTCTAGGTGTTAAACTGTTCTTCAATCGTATGTTAACGTAAAACGAACCTTAAGATCAAGGGTCACCAACCACACTCCCATCAGAATGAACCCACCCCCATCTGATTTGTCCCACCTAATACGTTCACAAAGACAGTGGTTTAAAAATGCATCAAAACTGCAAAATAATAAATAAAATTAAACAAAACAAATACAGGAAACAGAAAATTAATACAGTTTGAGGAATATATATCAATCCTGATTTGAGTACTTGGAAAGTGAAGGACATGAACAGCAGACAGTTGAGACACAATGAAAGGGAAGAGTGAACTCAAGGTAGAGTAAAGTGCCAACAGGAATTCCTGTAGCTGGGGCTGAATGTCATTGAAAGGAAAAGGCACCAAATCATGTCATGGATGTCTCAATAAGACCTCAGGGACGTGGTATCGTAAGGGACAAGCTGTATAATATTACACCTTTATGCATGAAGGGATTGTATGCAGCTCACTTATACAGATGTGCACATGAAAACTTCCCAAATTCCCAATTTTTCCCAAAGTTGCCGTAAGTCTTTGAAGTAATAAGAGTAGGAAAGGTAAGCCGCGTCACACTTAAGCGTACATGCTGGAGACAAAGGCGGTTTTGGCTCAGAGGTGGCTGTTATGAGTGATTTGGGAGAAGGCTCTGGTTTTCTGAGTGTGGGAGTTCATTCTGCTGTGTGAGGAATGGCAACCTGCTAAATGTCAGATGCCCTTCTGTTCCAGAGCAAAGACTTCATGAACATGCCAAGCTCCTTCTTCCAGGAGAGGAGCTACTGGTGAAGGTCATGAAAAATTCACCTTCACTAAATGAACAGTGATATTAACAGAAAGCAGGTCATAAACCGAAACCTTCTTTGAGCAGTTTTATTAATCAATTTCAGTCACAAACACGGTCACCTATTCCTGTAACAGAAATTTCAATTTATGAGGTCGCTGGATCGGCACTGGGGCATTTATGCCTGTTTAAACAGATCAATAATGGCTACTTTGAGCCCGATCCTTTGTTTTTACTGCTGTGCTGCTGTTACGTCTCCCACAGCGAGGCAGTTTAATCATCTACGATGTGGGAATAGTTTGCAGTAGAACGTGAAAATGTTCAATTCCAGTGTTTTGGCTGTGTTTGATGAAGCCACCTTTGCTCCACAAACATGTAAAATATGCCATGCCTTCAAAACCATGTGGGGAAATACATACGATACTCCGAATTACAGCTGGTTAAAACGTCTCCGGTTATCTATGAAAACACAAGGACACTAGGACATCCTCCATTATGAGCCAGTTAGTGAGGACCAACACATTCCTGCACTATTATTCACCTTGAAAGTAAAGAATGTTACTGGAATGTCTCTTACGTCTTCTGTGTTTAAGTCTTTTACTGCTTATAAATCAGTGCATATGTTTTTGAAGGAGTAAGAAGGCCTTCAGGTTATAGACTGAATCATATTTAAATGAGATGTCAGCACATGGATGCTGCAGTAGACGGGTTTGTATATATTAGATTTTATTTAAGACAAAATGAACCAGGAGGATTATCCTAATACTCATCTGTGGACTTCACCCACCATGTGCATGCAGAACAGAGCAGAAAGCCCACCATGTGCATGCATCAAGTCTTTTGCAGCCTCTTACAGGTTTTTCTCCAGGATTGTCCTGTATTTAGCTCCGTCCATCCATCCTTCTTCCCATCAACTCTGTCCAGCTTTCTTGTCCCTACTTTAAAAAAGCAACCCTACAGCACGATGCTGCCACCACCATGTTTAACAGTGTAGGTGGTGTGTTTATGGTGTTATTCTTGCTGCTCTTCCATAAAGTCCAGATTTGTGGAGTACACCACTAATAGTGGTCGTGTAGGCAGATTCTCCCCCCTTTAGCTATGGATCTCTGCAGCTTCTCCAGAGTGACCATGGGCCTCTTGGCTTCTTCTCTAATTAGTGCCACACTTTTCAGGTTTTTATTTCTTAAATGTTTTGAAAACTATGTATAATTTTCTTTTCGTTTCACAAACACTTGCTACTTTATGTTGGTTTATCATTTAACATCCCAACAAAATATATAGACGTCTGTGGCTGTAACGTGTAAAATGTTCATTATCATATACACATATTTATGCAGCTCAAAAAAAACATTGTGAAAACGTTTAATGAAGGAACTCTGTGTAATTCGTTCAGAGGTTGGACTAGGTCCTGTGCTAAAAGCAGTTCATCTTTAGCAAAGTCAATGAATCTTCACAGAACCAACTCAAAGAAAGACCCGCTGGAATGTTTCATTGGCTGCTTGTGGTTCCTTAAATATTGGTTTTAAATGGTTCTATATCCAAAAAGGGTTCCATTACTCTATCGAGACCAACACCAAGTAGTAAGTACCTATATAGAACACTGTTTATTAAGTGTGTGGACTTCACATACCCATGTAGTTGAGTGTGGACTCCTGAAAGCAAAAAAGGAGCTACAATTGATTCTTCCAGCAATGACATCCAATATTTTTGTTTTGGAAAGATAAACATTTTTCTTACAAATGACCGAAGAACCAGGGTTGGGGTTTCCTGTATAACATAGGTGGTGTGTTGGAGCAAGGAAATCAGCATACTGTACAACACTTGGCCAGACTTGTGGGATTTTTTTGTAGCTTAATATAATTTTAATTAAAAACAAACAAAAAAAAGAATAGCATTTATAGGAGACACATACCAAATATTGTTATTTTCAGTTGATCTTCGGCTACTCTAATTTGTCTTCATCTGAGATGTAAAAATTAAGAGAATTTATATGTTTGTATGAATGTGACCAGGATTTGATCAACAATTTACTTGCACCAACATTTTTTTGTGTTTTGTTCCATAAGAGGACCAAATAACACTTTACATCCATTTATATTATTTATATTTATAATACAAAGTTATTCAAAATCAATGATAGTGGTTCAAATGAAATAAAAACAACCTAATTTATCATTTTTATTATATATGTATCTGAAATTTGAACACAGTGTGAGCAAAGACAGCAAACAGCCCCTCCCTTTGGTTTTCTTATGGCCCTGGAAGCTCTTTTGACATTTAAACTAGGATTTCAGTTGGAAATGAGTGAATGTTAGCAGTTTTCTGAGCTGAATAACTGATCGTTCATTACACAGTGATAAGACCACCATGGTTACATAGAATAAGTCCTGTATTATGCCTGTAGGTTTATGAAGCTTAGAAAACAGCACGTAACTGGTCGCTAAGTGCGGATCTTGGGTTCTAAGGTCGTATATATCCTACATTATAAGCATTTAAATAGCAGGAAAATACTCATTTATATGAAGTGGAGTAAATGTGTCCTGAGTGTCCTCACTTTTTTACAGAAATGCAAGCAAAAATGGTTCTTTATGGAACCTAAAAATGGTTCTTTATGGCATCGCTGAAATGATGCTTTGCAGCACATTTGTTTGAAGGATCTGATCACGTCGGTTTCCTCCCAAAGCCTGTATTTTTAGAGAGTAATGGATGTGGGTTCAATGTTTATGGACACATTAATATATAGAAATTAATATCTGAGGTAACTGAAGGTGTGATATGGATACAGCAGATAAGAGATGAGCATATAAAGCATTCCTTTAAGGAGAAAAGCACCTCTCAGTATACACCTCCCCTAAAATTCAACGGAGACCAAACGAGTCCCATCCTGGACATCGACTTATAACGAAATAAAAGCCTTCCTTGCATCGAGTCATCAGAGTGGATCTCTGCCCCTGATAAACAAAGCCACAAGTGTGAGGTGGAGGTCAGCAATAACATTTTTTGATGATCTGCCAACCGAGCAAGCCTAAGTCCTACTAATAACAGCAATGTCTTTCAAAGGTTTCCATGGAGATCGCCTCTTCTCACCTCTCGGAGTTGGGAGAGTGTAATGGGCGCAGAAGCAGGGAATGAAATCACCAGAGCGCCAGCTCGCGAAGCTCCGTGCTGTTAGACTAGCCATTTTCTTCCCCCCTCGCTTATTAGTATGATAAAATGATGTGGCCGTAAAGAGATAAAGGGCTTCCGAGGTGCGTTTGCATGACTGAGGCGACGAGATCCTTGATTATGTTATTGAAACTCAAAAATGAGATGGCGTTGGACTTCAAATCGCACCCAGAGACCTCTTGTTTCTGATCTTGGGGAGGGACAAACCCTGAAATCTCAAACACATAGGTGGGAATGGATAATGGATAACGGATAATGGAAATGGATCTCTGATGACACCTCTATAAGAGCCTTGGTGCACTGCAGGGAGGCTGGTTACTCAAAATGCCCACTGTTGTTCAGGTGGGCTGCCGGTTTAATCCAGACTCGACCGGTGATCCAGAAGATGCACTATAAGGCCGAGCATTTGTGGTCACCTGCACGTCCAGTCTCTCTTACAAAAACGGAGTGCATTAAAAAAGGGGTTCGTCTCACCTTTGCTGCCTCTACTGCTTTGAACAGGCTTTCCTCTAGATGTTGGAATATTGCTGTGAGAATCTAATTGCATTCAGCCACTACAGCATTATTGATTTTGGATGATTAGTTCATTGCAAAGGTACTGGATGAAGCTCCAGGGCTCCACAACCTAATACTGGGTGGCCTTTACACCCCTCTACCCACACTTCACATTGGGGATGACAGCTTCTGCACCTTTTATAATATCAGTGCTTTTTTACGGAGACTCTGTGAGCATTTAAAGGAACAGTGTGTGGAAAATACCATCGCAAATACGAGTCAGTACCATTCAGTTTATTTGCTTTAACAGGTAAACAAGACTGAATAAAAACGATTTAGTAAAACAACACAGATGATCTTTGGCTCTCATTGGCTGTAGCTACTCACAACACCAATACAAAATTCAGAGGTCACCATCAAGAGGTCCAGATATCAGTACTCATAGTGGACACTGAGGCATTGGCGATCAGCTCTCGGATAGCAGGACTGTTGTGTCAGGAACTGTATCCGGTATTAAAGTAGTGCCGTGCTTCCCTGAGGGGGGGTTGAATCCGGGGCTGTGACCGAAATGGATCCCGCAACTGATCATCCGGAGTGTTTCTGAGCTGGAAATGAGAATTTTGATGAGTTATTTGTAACGATTAGCATGACAAGGCTAATTATAATCATACGTTCTTCAAAACAGACAGAGAAATACTTTATTGATCCCAAAGGAAAGATACAGGAAAGGCTGCCACTCACATGTGCACGAGAGTGTGTCAATCAATACGTGACCCCAGTCCAAATAAAATACAAAAGCAACCATAGTGTCCTTTATTATTGTGCTTATTTATGTACGTATTATATCGTCTCAGGACTTTTATTCTGAAATTTGAATACCGTGTGAGCAAAGAAAGAGCAAACCTGAATTAAAGTTAGTAAAGCTCTGTGCTGGTCATGGATTAAACCATGTTAATCGTTAATGAACGAACGTTACAGTAAACATCTGACCTTGACGGCGTCCAGTGACTCGTAACAATCACTGTCTTATCGTCTGCATGAGCGAACGTGGTCAGCTACATTCGTTCGGCTGTGTTGCTCAGCTGTTGTGAACTACAATGTTTACCAGTGAAATATGGGAGATTTAAGATCATCCGAATCTTGTTTGCTGACTCATTAGTGCCCTTAAACGTAAATAGGGATTCAGTTCGGTCACAGCCCTGGTCTCTCGCATAAAGATGAATATGGAGAAGGACGTGGTCTAATGACGTTCTCACTAAATAAGATGAATTATCAGTTAAGGCTGTAGATGTCTAGAACACCATGGTTGACCAAGAGGTGGAACCGCCATGCTCCAGCTTGTCCGGAATCGAGTGGGACCAGCGGTGTCCACTTTCGCAGCTGCGGGAGCAGCATGAAAGACATCCTTCGCATCTTCGACAGAGACAAGAGAGAGACTCGTGTCGAGGGGGTCACAGAACACGAGGGACAAAACACACTAATAGGCCTAAAAGTGCCTGTAGCAGCCCAGTGGGGCGTGGTCTTTAGTTTGTCATTACATACTGATGTAACAGTAAGCGATTGACCTGATTACCTGATAACGATTTTAAAGACACTATGACAGGTCCAGAACAGTCGGTCAAACGGTGTGTTTTAGGATGTTAGGGTGGTGGCATGTAACTCCCCCTATTTTCGCATGTGGTCAGTCGTTCAAAATCACAGTCAGGGCTGCAGTTTGGTAAACAGCAGCAAATAAACAATGCATATTCAGATATTCATCCAGATTTTATGGTTATTCAGTAGTTTCAGGGCTTGACAAACCGCATGGATGCAGTTATATTTATAATTACAATGTAATTATAATTTAATTATAAAATTAAAAATTGGTAATGACAGATGCCAAAGCCAGAAGTGGAGAAACATGCCAGAAATCCTTGTTTATTAAAGAGCAAATGTGTTACAGTGACGACTTCCTCTTAATACGTCAGTAAACCATCTGGAGCTCTTTATAAACCTGACCGACTGACAGGAAACAGGCATGTGACACTGTCACGGTGAAAGTTGGTCCTCGTAATAAAAGTATACCTACAATAAAAAAGACACCATTTTCCTAAAATCAAATTCGGCTGACATTTGGATGCCCACCAACGTGACGCTGTGCCCTTGAACCTCTTGGATCCATACCCCATCCCAACCCAGCAGAGGTGATTCTGACCCGCTGGATGTGAAGGGACCCTCTCTGGACCCCCTCCTTTATATAAACCCGCGGAACTGCAGTCAGTTCAGGAACACCTACGAGAACGTTTAGGCCAAGAGTTTCTTTAGATCCTCATCCACTCCTTTCTCGCTTAACTGGTCCAGACTGTGGTAGCGATGAATGACCTCATCAGCTGTCACCACCACCACCCGGACTCCATGTGTGTCCTCGCCCAGTTGGCAGCCAATAGCTGAGGTCACCACCATGTCCAAGCCATTGTGGCAGCCTCCTGCATTGCGATGGTAGTGGCCAGAGAACACCGCTTTCACGCCTGTAAGAGTAGAGCAGGAGAGTAAGAGGCGTGAGTAATCTGAGGACATCATCACCGCAGTTACTCGACTAAAGTTACTAAACTGACCTGCAACTTTATGTTTGATCACACTTAAAGCTGTGATGGAAGAACGACACAAATCCTAAGACACAACTATTATTGGACTGTTTTCTTCAACAAAATGAAACACTGTTGAGCTGTAAGAATGTACACAATGTCCAGGTTCATATAAATACATATATGTTATTTATACATAAATATCAATCCCGATATATCCCGATATAGATATAAATATCCATATATCGCTCAGCCCGTATCCCGCTCCGTTTATATCCCGATATAGATATAAATATCGATATATCGCCCAGCCCGTATCCCACTCCGTTTATATCCCGATATAGATATAAATATCTATATATATTGCTCAGCCCGTGTCCCGCTCTGTTTATATCCCGATATAGATATAAATATCGATATATCGCTCAGCCCGTGTCCCGCTCTGTTTATATCCCGATATAGATATAAATATCGATATACGCTCAGCCCGTATCTTGCTCTGTTTATATCCTGATATAGATATAAATATATCTAAAGTTATAAATATAGTTTAAATAAAGTTTTAGGTAGCCCACAAGCAGCTGATAGGGTTGTCTTGTATTTCACATTTTGTGGGTTCTTTGGGCTTATTGATGTTGAAATTCACTTTTTTTAAAATTTTATTCAAATAGTTTTCGTCAAACAGACGAAAAATAAGCAGATTTTATGGATTCTATGTAACAGATATCAGATTCCGGCCACGAGAAACATTCCTTTGATGTTTTATTAGCTGTTTTTCCTTTTATTTCTCGCCAAATGTGCACAAAGTCAATGGAAACCTGGTTAATGAGACATTTAGCAGGATCTGCCTCATGGCTCGTCTCATTGCCAAGCTCATCCAGGTACGGTGCTGGAGTGAGCGCTGGTGCTCGGAGCACATTTTGCGAGTCAGGGAGTGTTTCTCTGTGTATTTGGCACTGCTCTCGCTGAGTGGGACGGTCAGCAGGGGTCTTTTTCTTCCCAAAGCAGACTCTGAGCTCTTCTCAAAGCTGTTTGATGGAACTGAAAAAACGCTTTTGGCAGGCTTCGCATGCTCCTGCGCTTTGTAGGCGTGATTGAGGACCACCATTGGAGTTTATTTCAACTCAACTTTTGAGAAACATCTATTGTTTTATTCAAGATTCTGCTTTCAAATGAAATTCTCAATAATCTGAGCGAGCAGGCGGTTCAGTGGGCCTTGAGAGTGAACCGGCCCTTTCACAGCGTTGCTCCCGAAAGCGCCTTTAGTGTTTGTATTTCACGGCACATTTAATGATGGAGAATTTATCAAGGAGGGATAAAAGGAAGCATCTGCTTGACAGAATAAGCCCATCATTTTATCTATTAATGTGGCCACTGAACTCTGGGAACAAGGGCAGCTCATAGAGAACCGCTTTCACCAAACAACCCCCCACAACACCACTAATGCGCTGTAGGTTTCATTCATTTGAATTCTATAGGGCAAGGAGAGCGTGGAGAGCTCGTCTGTACCGAGTCACTGGCCCCGAGGCTAGAGGGCGCTGTGGGGTTGCTCTGCGATGTGTGGCATTTATGATCATTATGATAATAAACCGTTTCGGATATCTCCTGTTGCTCACAGTCACGAAGCTTCTGTGCTCCTCTGTGTTGGAACGGACGCTCCATCTGCAGATGTTTGTTATTAAACCGCAGATACGTATTTGAAGTTGGTCCTCAGGGCACAGAGCCACAAGGTCAGATGATCTACTAACCATGTTCTCATACCTCTTACTCACTGGGGGACGTACTAGATTCATTTGAGAACTCCCTCAAACCTTAAGGTTTATTACTCATTTTTGTATCGCTCAATGCCGTCGGGCTCAGCTGAAACATAAGAAATCAGAAGGAAGCATTTGTCCTTCGTCACAGGTGTGACTGGATCTCCAGAAACTTCTCAAACCAGGTTTTGACCTTCAGAGCTATGTGTGAAAGTATTCATGACCCTTTCACACATGCTGGTCACTACAGTGGACAGTTATTTAAAAGTCCTTAAGATTTCGTTTTTATTCGTTTATTATTTATCATGTATTCATTAGTTAGTGGTTCGATTGGTAGTGTTTACTTGTGCGTCTCAGAAAATTAGAATATTGTGAAAAAGAAATTTTATACAAAAAGTCCGATTTTTGCAATTATTACACGTAAATAAAATGTGACATATAAAATTTTATTTTATTTATTTATTTACTGTTGGTCAGGATGGCTTATAGCTAAATCATAAATTCAGAATCTCAAAAGTATAAATCAACATCAAAATTTAAACAAAATCTTGAAAAGCTTTAAATGTAATCAATATTAAATATGATCTTTAATTTTTAAATAACAAAGAAAACCTGAACCTATTCGTTTAGTTTTGGTTTGTTTTGTATTCTGAGGGTGTATGTTGAGGGTGTATTCTGAGGGTGTATGCTGAGGGTGTATGCTGAGGGTGTATATTGAGGGTGTATGTTGAGGGTGTATGCTGAGGGTGTATGTGGAGGGTGTATGCTGAGGGTGTATGCTGAGGGAGTATGTTAAGGGTGTATTCTGAGGGTGTATGTTGAGGGTGTATGCTGAGGGTGTATGTTGAGGGTGTATGTTGAGGGTGTATGCTGAGGGTGTATGCTGAGGGTGTATGTTGAGGGTGTATGCTGAGGGTGTATGTTGAGGGAGTATGTTAAGGGTGTATTCTGAGGGTGTATGTTAAGGGTGTATGCTGAGGGTGTATGTTGAGGGTGTATGTTGAGGGTGTATGCTGAGGGTGTATGCTGAGGGTGTATGCTACTCGGTTCCAGATGATTGTGTTGTTAAACAGGGTAAAGTGACAGATGATTTATTTGGAAAACCGGTGACCGTCCTCTTTAGAGCACAAACACACACTCAGCTGCTGCACTGCTCATGTCACGCAGAGGTAGTGTGTGTGAAACAGGCCTAAGCGTGCTAAGAGCGTCATCTGTGTTTCACACTAATACCGTTAATCATGGTGGAAGGCAGGTTGTACACTCACGCAGCGCACCACTCAGGACTGCCAACAACCTGAACAGACAATAACGATGCAGGGATCACGATTCAATACAGCAACAATGCAACATTATATGGATTTATATAGTGATGATTTATGTTGAGTGGTCCTTTTTTGGCTCATATAAACAGTCAGAACACTCCCAGTCAGATGGTTCGGATTAAGTTTTGAGGATTTGGACCAGGATGATGGTTTGGATTAGTTTTTGTTTTGTTCCTGAACAGCACACAGTGTTCGATGTTTAGTTTTTGAGTGTTTTTTTTTTATGAAAAACGGTAAAATGGAGATTTCCCGTTCGTCAGCCCTACAGCTGTGTACATCTGTACACAGTTCCTTACATATCTATGAGACTGACTAACTGTGATGCGGACTCACATACACACCCTTAGGGTTTACGGGGTTAATGTAATCCAGAAGAGTAGATGTACAGTACATAAGAGTGCAGGCACAGCACAAAGCGTGCTTTGATGCTGCTGTATTTTGTGACTATAATGATGTTCTAGATATTACATAACCGCCTGATCACATTCATTTGAGCTGGCCGAAGTTGCTTTTGTCAGTTGTTAGTTGTCAGCACCCCTAAATCAAGTCCTGGCACCCCTAAAATTGTATTAGGACGTTGTTTTCTGCTGTTGTTTCTTTTTCGGATAAGATGAATTCACATAGGATAGGAACTATATGCTTAAAATCAAATTTTAACAGTGAAAATATAAATCCCCCTTCCCTCGTTCCTTTCTCTCTCCTCGTTTGAGCGTGTTTGGTGGTCCTCAGCAAAAAGAGACAATCAGCCGGCTGCTTTCATCGCCCACTTTCAACCAAAACAGCCAATCAGATTACTTGTAATGCAGCAAGCATGGTATTAGTGAGGGAAACCCACATGACGAGCAAGACGCTTCAAACTATTCATGAGGTTTGGGTCAGATTTTATCCGTGATTTGGGCGCCGTCATCTGGACTTTGCAGATGCCCGTTCTTCTTGCTTCCATCACATCAGCTTCGAGAACTGTTCGCTTGCTTCCTAATACGTCCACCACCGAGAGGAACCACCGTGACCTTTGCGTTTTAATATCATGGCTGATGGGTGTCCATTACACCAAAGCCATATTTAGGACCATGCTCCAAGGTGCTTGTCCTACAGAGCATGCTCTGAGCTGAGTGTGGAAAAGGGCTGGAGAATCTACACTTCAGTCCTTCATAGAAAACCTCAAGGCCTTGGGAGATCTCCTCTACTAGCCCTGATTAGAAAAAAATGATCCTCAAATGTAACGGAGAACCTTCTTTAGGTAGGCATATTCCACCAGCTGAGACGCAGAGCAGAACTCCCCCCGATGTCCTTCAACACAGCGGAGAAAGGACTGCCTCAAAGTCTACTCAAGACACAACTCATAGTATTGTGCATTTGTTGTTATTTATTTTTAGATAACCATTCAGAAGTTCTTGCACAGCCATAGGCACCGACTCGTACAGAGCTAATTATCCCAGATAAGCCAAGTGTTTCCTTTGCGATCTCTGCTGCCCCAAGGCTCTGAGTCAGTGCAAGCCAATGTAAATTAAGCGCGAGTCTGTGTAAACCAAGGGAGCGTTTGTCGTCAGCAGAGAGTTGGAGATAAGCTGAGACCCATATTGTTTAAGAGGATGAGGAACAGGCTGAGCTCAGGGCTTGTGATGGAGATGATAACGTGATGGAGTGCAGAGTTTCACTGTGCTGTAGCTTCCTATAGCTGCCGAACGACCTCGGGGGGAAAACACTGGCTACACGTTGCTCTCCGTGGATTCATGCATTGTGGATGAGATGTAGTTAGTTTAGATGGTAATCACAAACCTCCTCTGGACTGTAAATAAACAGAGAGAGGCCTTGTGGCGCACGGTTAAGAAGAGTTGTTTGGAAAGCTGACACAACGGAGACAAAATACAATATCAATGTATAATGCTGACAGGCGCCTGTATTATATACCAACGAACCATAACAATATGACCACGCTGGGGGTTAGAAAACCCCTACAAAGGACCAGTAAGTTCCCACAGCAGACCGTTTACATGTGGGTGTGCAAATTAAACATGTGGCCACGCCCCCATTCTGCAGCCTTCCGGTCTCAAGGCTGGTTCCCTAACCACCAGTCCATGGCTGCCTGTGGCTAGCGAACCAGTCTCGTGACTAGAAGGTTGCCAGTTCAGGGAATCAAACTGGAAGGACGTGACAGTAGTGCCTTGAGCAAGGCACTGAACTCTCCAGCTGCTCTTCGGGCACTGCGGATAGGGCTGGACACAGCTCCGGGCACGTGTGCTCACTGCCCCTTAGAGGGATAAATGCAGAGAAGAAATTCCCCCTGTGTGCAGCACAGTGGATCTACAAGGGTTGGACAATGAAACTGAAACACCTGGTTTTAGACCACAATAATTGATTAGTATGGTGAACTAGGGTGTCCTTTTGCAGCCAATACAGCATCAATTGTTCTTGGGAAGGACATTTTTTGGACACAATCCAGGTTAGCACCCCAACATCCCTTTCAGACAGCTTCCTCTTGCGCCAACAGTTAATCCTGTTGGATGTGGTTGGTCCTTCTTGGTGTTGCTGACGTCACCCTGGATTCCGTGGCTCTTGATACATCACAAAGACTTGCTGTCTTGGTCACAGATGCGCCAGCAAGACGTGCAACAACAATTTGTCCTCTTGAACTCTGGTATGTCCCCCATAATGTTGTGTTCATTGCAATATTTTGAGCAAAACTGTGCTCTTACCTGCTGATTGAACCTTCACACTCTGCTCTTACTGGTGCAGTTAATGAAGATTGTCCACCAGGCTGCTCCAATTTAGCCATGAAACCTTCCACACTACAATGACAGCTGTTTCAGTTTCATTGTCCAACCCCTGTATGTACTTCACATTTTACACGCGCAGGTCGCTACAGCCAATAGAAAAAGAAAATGTTGTAATGTAAATCCGAAGCAATCTGGGGCCTCTCCCGGTGCACCGCTCTCCTCCCGTGTACATTTGGATGGAATCATAATTGCTTACTCCACACACAATGCACAGACTGTCCCTTGCCGACGGCTCCGTAAAGAGACGGGTGGTGATAAATGAGTGTGATATATGACCTGCAGAAGCGGTATGTGCTCATCGCAAATCATTTCATCTTTCCTTCTGTCATGCAAATTCTACACAGACAGAGTCTGGTGATTAATTTCTCCCAGTGGCCTAATAAGACCACACGCGCACACACACACACGCACACGCACACACACACACACACACACACACAGACATGCACCCAGTGTCTTAAACTAAGAAATAAATTCTTTCTGACTTGTTTGGATAGAAGACGGATAGAGCGAGGATTTACATATCATCCGAATCTGGCAGTCAGCCCTGTAAGCTGTCTGGCTATGAATAGAGGCATCGGCATGGCATTAAGAACGTCTCAAGAGAACTGAAACCAGACCTACGTCGTACTTCCTTATTCATTAGAGCTCGGCTTCATTTGGTGTGACAGTTTATTTTCAGAATCCGTTCCTTACTGTTTTCTCAGGCCCTTGGCAGACTTTAGCCTCGCTCAGCTAGAATGCAGGGTGGTCCCTCGGTGGTGGTATTTCTGTTGTAACCAGCCTTTTTAAGAGCTGAACAATTCAATAAGGCTCCATGAAAAGGCAATCGTGAGCAATCCTGAACTCGTGTCGCTATTTTACTCAATAATTACCTGCACAGTAGAGATTGAAATACTGACGGCTAGACAACAGATGGCATTTTAAGATACTTCATACAATATTTTGGACTAATCTGTGTCAGTCATGCGGTATTATGTTCCTCTGTTTGGAGGAAAAAGAACACTGCGCATCAAAACCCCATTCCAGCTATGAAGCATGGTGGAGGGACCATCATGGCATACACTGACATAACCACGCAGTAAACCTGTCATAAGAGATGTAATATGCCATCACGAGTTTTTGAGATAGTCGTTCTAATGTTCTAATATTTTGAGAGTCTGGATTTCTGGCTTTTTGTGTGTGTGTGTGAGTGTGTGTGTGTGTGTGTGTGTGTGTGTGTGTGTGTGTGTGTGTGTGTGTGTGTAGTTTTAGACTATTGCAATGCATTTGCTCTTTATCACAGCATTCTGACTTAATTCTAGAGAAGGTTGTGTTTATTTTGCCAGGAGATCATCAGTTCAAACCAGCTCAACTGGTACCAACACTCATGCCACCCTCTGCTGACCCATATCTGCATGATTTGATTTATTGCACTGCTGCCACGTGATTGGATGACTAAATAATTGCATGAATAAGTAGGTGTACAGCTCTTTCTATTAAATCGCTGGGCGAGTGTAATATTCTCCAATCACACTTTCCATGCATCAGAATTTGAAGGCAACCACAGGGTCAGCCAGGGCTGTTCATAGTTAAACGATCACAGTTAATTAATCCAGGCCTGCTTTAGAGTGCTGGTGGGAGTATCGGCGCTCTGTTCCGCTTTAAACCCCAGACTTAAAAACAAGGGTTGGGAACATGAGTGGAGAAAGGGAGATTTTACAAGGTCACATACAGGGGTTGGACAATGAACCTGAAACACCTGGTTTTAGACCACAATAATTGATTAGTTTGGTGAACTAGGGCCTCCTTTTGTGGCCAATACAGCGTCAGACGACTTGGGAAGGACATTTTTTGGATACAATCCGGGTTAACACCCGAACATCCCTTTCAGACAGCGTCCTCTTGCGTCCACAGTTAATCCTGTTGGATGTGGT
Organism: Acestrorhynchus altus; assembly: GCA_034509495.1. Lineage (NCBI taxonomy): Eukaryota > Metazoa > Chordata > Actinopteri > Characiformes > Acestrorhynchidae > Acestrorhynchus > Acestrorhynchus altus. The sequence goes on along the minus strand of CM067510.1, from coordinate 32,493,941 downwards.
TGGTCCTTCTTGGTGGTGCTGACGTTACCCTGGATACCGTGGCTCTTGATACACCACAAAGACTTGCTGTCTTGGTCACTGATGCGCCAGCAAGACGTGCACCAACAATGTCTCCTCTTTTGAACTCTGATATGTCCCCCATAATGTTGAGTTCATTGCAATATTTTGAGCAAAACTGTGCTCTTACCTGCTAATTGAACCTTCACACTCTGCTCTTACTGGTGCAGTTAATGAAGATTGACCACCAGGCTGCTCCAATTTAACCATGAAACCGCCCACAATACAATGACAGGTGTTTCAGTTTCATTGTCCAACCCCTGTAGATAATCTGAAGAAAGAAATGATATTTTCGATCTGATATTTTTCTTTATACATTTTATATATAAACAATTTGTCCCCTTGGAAATATAAGGTCTGCATTGAGCTTTGCATCCCAAGTAGAATAACTGATATATGAAACCGGTTTTGTTCATACATGAAAATTACAGACACCCTAAATGTTTTATGAAAGTGCAACATCAAAGCCACGTTTGGAAAAGGTCAAATGCAGATGGAACCTTCTAGTCCTTAAAACTCACTTTCTCCTTGGAATTATAAGGTTCTGTCTGAAAAAACATAAAACATGAATTTTGCTTTAAAAAATAAATTTAATTGTTTAGGTTTAAAGAACATTTGATCTCCATTATTAATTTACATTAAATAATTCATTATTTAAGCTGAATTAAGCTGAATCCTTCACGAAGCTAACAACCCGTTCTTCTTTGCCATGTATCAACAAATCCCTCTTCTCTTAAACTGCAAAATCGGGTTCTAAAAATGAATATATTTCAATTACTACAAATCTCTGTTAATAGCTCTATGTTTTTAACTGCTTCATTTGTAACCTGGGAGCGTTCAAGAACTTTTGACTGGTGGTCACCTGAACAGTCTGGGATTCTGGAGCAGATTTACTAACATTGGTTTCCTGCAGCTGCAAATAAGACTGCTGAGGAATAATTAAGGACCATTTTCCAAACGTTTCAGCTCATGTCACCGCGTCTTTATAAGGTTAAAGCCTTGCTTTGGGTCATTGTCTTGTTGCACGACCCAGCATCTCTTGTGAACTAGCTGCAGCTCTCCAGGACCAGTATTTCCAAATCCTGAGCTAAAGAAGCTGCCGTTTACATGATCGCTTTCTAATACTGAGGTGACACTCGTTTACATTGTAGATCAAACTCGATCAAGGAAATGAAGCTCTGCACGATAAGACTCGGTTAAGGCTGCAGATGGTTAGATTACGGGCTGCGTTGAGATGATACGGTGTTACAGTATATCTGGGCTGCTTTCTCCGAGTGTGCAGTCATTAGCACATTACTGCATGTATAATTATTCTATCTGCTGCAGTACAGTGTTGGTCCTTTGAGTAAAAGGCTTGTTTAAGAAGCGCTTTGATTTTTTTTCCCCTTCCGCCATCCTCTTCACATCTGACTTCTCTAGATAATTGGATGCTCTTTTTTATCTGCTTATGTCATGTTTCTGTTTCTGCTGTTTCTGAGGGGTGGATGAGAGGTTATGATTCAGAAGGCATGTTTGAAATGTGCATAATCAAACTGCTTCTTCTTTTTTTTAATTGAATGTTGTTATGTTTCATCCTCGTGATTTAATATCACAATAACGGCTATTTTGGTTGCATCCCAGCACTGTTGTGTAATGTTTTTCGGGTGAAGGTGTCTGCAGTTGTGTAACACTCCACAATTATCTGCATTCTTCAGTGAAGGCTTCAGCGGCATTTAGAGGCAAACTCTGTGCTTTAGATGCTCGTCCAACATTGCTCGGGGGCCTTTGGATCTGCTGATTGGAGAAGTACTGTAACTGTAAGCAGTCTTCAAAGAACGTCTGAATGTTTCATATATGGAGCTTTATAGCTTTTTGGCAGCTGTTCGGAGTCTCTGCACAGGGGATACGGTAGGATTGGAGTCCAGCTGTATTGTTCTGCCCTCAAATCTGAATTTTAATGAGACCTGAGATGGTTGGTGTTAACTCAGCACTCAGTGGACAGTAACTGTCATCACACATTCCACTCTGCACTAATTCTGCGAGATGTTTTCATAGTTTGACGTACCTTTTTCACCTAATAATTAGAAAGTATTTATAGGTGACACATAACAGGTATTGTTACTTTCCGGAGATTCTAGGCTCCTCAAATTTGTCTTCATTTGAGATGCAAAAATTAAGAGTTGGACTAAAAAAGTGTTTCTGAGCTAAAAAGTTAAAGTATTTTGAGTTATTTGTAATATTTTCTTCAAAATGCTGGACAGTGGTCCAAATAAAATTCCAAAAATGACCTGAATATCCTTTTTTGTTAAGTATACATCAGCATTATCCCTTCCCCTCTGGCTGATCAGTCGGAGTCTGCGTGCAGGTTGAGCATTAACATGTCAACATAGTAGGTTACTCTCATCCTGAGATGTGAAGCTGAAAATACTGGCATGTAACTGCCCACAAAGTGCAGATCTTGGGTTCTAAGGGCTTAAGCCTTTCTAAATGTTTTTCTTGGTTGATAAATGAAATAATGTATGCTTGCCATTGGTATCTGGAGCCTGAGAGAGTAAAACTGGCCATGGTCTGGATGGGTGGGTAGATGTCACTCTCTGGGCACACCACACCCATTGTGATGCTGGTCGGCACAGGCGTCTGTTAGCCACTGTATCTGAGCTGGGGACCCAGTGCTTTCTAATGCCCACCAATGATGCAATGGAGGCAGTGGTTGTCTTCACCCTCGTAATGTTGGGAGCATCCTATGTGAGGAGGGAGCGTCCTACGAGGTTGGGTATTTGGGAGCTTCCAATTTTGGGTGGAAACTGGGATCAAAAAAACCTAATGAATAAATAAATGAATAATAATAAACATCTCTAAAGGTGTCACTGTGTTGGTATGCACATTGTTGATTATTTTATTGGTATTTTAAGCACAGCTCAAAATTGTTTTCATTACTTGAGGCTTTTCATGTAGTACCATCACTGCAGGGGGGGGCTCATTTCAGCGGCCCGTTTTCGACAAGTCTGTGGCAAGAGTGTGTTTCTGAAAAGGTATTGTTGCTGTTGTCTCCACTGAAGTATGGACTATATGGGCTGTATACCTTAATACACCCATTACCACAGTATGTGGCCTCTACTGGTGGAATATATTTTCTCTTTTATAAGCAAAGCCTCGAATGATTTCTCCATAAATCGCACTGCCAGCCTCTGTTCCTTCAGAAATAGAGAAGAACTCATTTGTGCCTTCCATTCTGGGCAGGCTTGCTTGGCCAACTGTGGTGATTGGGCAATCAGTCCACTATTTTGCATTCCTCAACGGCAGGCGAGAGGTGAGATGAAAACCTTCAGCGTGATTATGTAGATCAACAGAGAAACTAGATTTCTCCAGCATGAGCAGGTTTCTGTGAACTTGCATGCCTGGGCAGCCAGCAGCAAAGTGGTGGCCAGTCTGAAAGAGGGTGCAGTGACCGTGTTTGCATGGTCAAGGTCAATTGATATAACTTTCTGCTGTTTTAATTGACTCCTCCACTTAATAAGCATATCGAAGGCAATCAATTAGTGTAATTGCTCTGTCTTATTAAGGAAATGTTACATGGCAAGGTGAAGCCAGGCTGTGTGAACATATCTGTGACTGTAGCTCCGGGTGATGTTCATTTTTCCAAATCGTTAGTGGGGCTTAAATGTCAGTATTCTGGAGTAATTAATCAACATAATCAATAATGTTGATGAAAATGCTGCTTCTATGGACACTGTGTGTTTATTTATATTAGGGATATAAACAGAGCGGGATACGGGCTGAACGATATATCAGTATTTATATCTATATCGGGATATGAGGAGGATATCTCTGAGGAGATATCTGCATATCGTATATCACCATTCTGCTAAAATATATTGGGATATGATTTTTTGTCCATATCGCTCAGCCCTACTGCATATGCATTCCCCTTCAAAGCATGACACACTAAGATGAATTTTATTAATTTAAAAATTGAATATATTATTATATTCATAATATATTATAATATATTATTTTTTATTATTAATAAAAAATTGAGTATATTTGCTGAAGCTGATTGTAAATACTGACTCAAGCCTGTCCACACATATTCCGTCCTCAGCAGCTCGATCTCAACCAGAAAAAACTTACAATCCGGAAAAAAACTAACATACCGTTTTTTCCACTGCTGTGGTGAATCACATTTCTGAATCACATTTCTGAATCGCGTCCACACAGTCAGAGAATTGAGGTTCGTAACATTTTCTAAATGTGAGTGCAGGACGTTCTGTCTCAGTGTCATGAAGGATTAAACTCAGCTGTTTGCCAAACCAAGTTCTCCGTTTTCACAAAGTTGCAGCTCATGCACTGTACTAACCACCACCAACTCACACTTTACTCAAAATATGAGTTTTTATCTTAAAATCATCCCATAATTTTGTCTCGTTTGTGCACAAGAACCTCATACCAACTGTGACGCATGGAGGCTGCATATCTGCAGCTGGACCTGGCAAGTTTCCCATCACAGAATCCACTATGAATTTTTAATTGAGTCCAAGGAAAATGTGAGACCTGTATGAAAATGGAATGAAATATCACACAGATGAAAGAATGGTGCAAGGAGGAGTGGGATGAAGCATCCTCCTTATATCCATCCATCCTTATATCAAAACACAGCTTTTCACAAGGGTTTAAAGTACAGGGGTTGGACAATGAAACTGAAACACCTGTCATTGTAGTGGGAGGTTTCATGGCTAAACTGGAACAGCCTGGTGGTCAATCTTCATTAAGTGCACCAGTAAGAGCTGAGTGTGAAGGTTCAATCAGCAGGTAAGAGCACAGTTTTGCTCAAATATTGCAATGAACACAACATTATGGGGGCCATACCAGAGTTCAAAAGAGGACAAATGGTTGGTGCACGTCTTGCTGGTGCATCTGTGACCAAGACAGCAAGTCTTTGTGATGTATCAAGAGCCACAGTATCCAGGGTAACGTCAGCACCACCAAGAAGGACCAACCACATCCAACAGGATTAACTGTGGACGCAAGAGGAAGCTGTCTGAAAGAGATGTTGGGGTGCTAACCTGGATGGGTCCAAAAAATGTCCTTCACAAGATGAACTGACACTGTATTGACTGCAAAAGGAGGCCCTAGTTCACCAAACTAATCAATTACTGTGATCTAAAACCAGGTGTTTCAGTTTCATTGTCCAACCCCTGTAACTGTGTTCACCTGTGTACATCTGCATGGACACGTTCCGTAAATAATACACAAAACGGGCTTCAAGCATCAAAAGACTATTAACAATTATGGCCTCTAAATCTAAACGGTGTAGGAATGAGTTTAATCCCATCCTACAGAAGTGTTGGTTGCTCTGAAGGGTTTAGACACCGATTTCTGAGAATGGCTGTTGGGTAATATGCAACCCAGGACACCAAATTCCCAAGATCTGTAATCAATAATTAAGCTGTAAGCCACCCGCCTCTCGTTTTGCAGACAGTAAAAGTACCAACCCTAGTGACGTCTTAATATTCTGTAGACACGCCATGTCCTAAGGGTCAAAAATGACCTGCTTCACTAAACAACAACAACTTCTTTCAGCTACTCCCTTTAGGGGTCACCACAGCGGATCATCTGCCTCCATCTCCCCCTATCCCCTGCCTCCTCCACTGCTACACCAACCATCTCCATGTCCACCTTCACTACATCCATAAAGCTTCTCTGAGGTCTTCCTCTTGTCCTTCTGCCCGGCAGCTCCATCTGCAACATTCTTTGTCCGATGTGTCCACTGTTCCTCCTCAACCCATGTCCAAACCATCTCAACCTGCTTCACTAAACCCTGAGAATAAAATGTCTTAATGAGCTGGATTAGGACAAGATTCAGGCCCCTGAACAGCTTTCACAACTGCAGAAGAGACTCGCAGTTACCATGAATGGAGTGTGTGTGTGTGTGTGTGTGTGTGTGTGTGTGTGTGTATGTGGTTTTTGTGGAATGTAAATGATTTTGTAACTGGAAAGTTAAAACCCTAAGACCCTAAGACAATCTTTGTACCCTGGAGGTCCAGCTTTCATGGAAATATAAACGAAATACATCATTAAGATGTAATTCAATGTTGTGGAAGGTGGTTTTTGACCCTTAAAACAACACGGGTGTCAATCTGGGTCAGAAACGGGTGGGTGTGGCTGCGATCGGCCAATCTGATCAAATGACCTTCCGTTTGGCTGGAATGAAGACCGGGCCATTTTTCTGACCTGGCTTGACACACCGTGATGAGACTGAGCTCTTTGCTTTTTGTCTGCAGTGAAAATCAAACACACCAAACAGCCCACAGCTGATAGCCATCTCTTACAGTCTTCATGCTCTTACATGAAGAAAAATAAACCAACCAACAAACCAAAGAACTCAAAAAGTTGGTGAAAAAACTCAAAACAAACAAAACTGTAATCTATGAATAATGACTTAATTCTACATTTGAGTGTGTTTCCGAGCATCTTCAGAGCTGTGTTTACTGATAACGATATTCAACATTTTCTCTCATCACATATTTTTTGATTCAAGATATGGATGCTGGAACTGCAAAAATGTGTTTTGGTAGCAATGCGAGTGTCGTAAATGCGAGTGTCGTAAATGCGAGTGTCGTAAATGCGAGTGTCTTAAATGCGAGTGTCGTAAATGCGAGTGTCATAAATGCGAGTGTCTTAAATGCGAGTGTCGTAAATGCGAGTGTCTTAAATGCGAGTGTCGTAAACGCGAGTGTCGTAACTGATTGTCTTAAACGAGTGCGGAAATTTGGTGTCATAAACGAGAGTGATGAATATAAATGTCTGGAACAAGCATCGTCAATTTTTCCACAGACGAGGAGTGTCATAAATGAGAGTCTTAACTGAGAGTGCTCTAAAAGGGTGACATAAAAGTGACAAAAATGTCCAAGTGTAGAAAATGAGGGTCATAAATGAGTGCGTCATAAAGAGTGTTCTAAACGAGAGTGCAGTAAAGAGTGCTATGAGCAAGGGTCACTAATGAGTGTCACTAATGAGAACGTTGAAAATAAGTGTCATCGTTGAGAGTGATACAAACATAAATACGAGAGTGTCAACATGCTCAACCAAACCTATTCGTTATTTAAATTCATGCTTTTACATCCATCCATCATCTGTCAGGTCACAGGGCAGAAGCTTAAGACCTCCCTGTCTCCAAGGTGTTCCCAAACCAGCCAGATATAATCTCACCAGCGTGTCCTTCCCCAGGACCTCCTCCCATTCGGACGTGCCCAGAACATCTCACAAGGGAGGCGTCCAGGAGGCATCTGAACCACCTGAGCTGGTTCCTCTCAATGTGGAGGAGCAGCGGCTCTACTCCGACCTCCTCCCGGGTGACTAAACTCCTCACTCTGTCTCTAAAGTCCAGCCACCCTGCTGAGGAAGCTCATTTCAGACACTTGTACTCAGGATATCACTCTTTTGGTAACTACCCAAAACCCGTGGCCAGAGGTGAGGGTTGGAATGTAGACTGACCGGTAAACTGAGAGCCTTGCCTTTTGGCTCAGATCTCTCTTCGACACAACAGACCGGCTCCGCAGTGTCCGCAACACTGCAGTCGCTGCAATCTACGTTGAGGCAGGAACTCATTCCCAACACGGACAACGCATCCCACCCTTTTCTGAATGAGGAACATGGTCTCATGAGTTCATTTAAAAAAAGCAAGTAAGATTTGTACCTGCTTGGCGGAACCTGTGGATCAGGCTCTCTCTCTTGGCTCTCTGCAGGTTGAAGTAATCGTCCTCCTCGTGGGGCGAGCACAGGTAGAGAGGGATGTGCTGGAAGATGAGTACATGGCGTGCCGAGCTCTGGGCTGCGCTCTGTAGTTGCTGCTCCAGCCAGGCCTCGTGAGCCTGCTCCAGCTCTGGGCACCTGGACGCATCAAAGAAGAGCTGGGAGTTCAGCACCAGGAACAGCACCCCTCCCACCCAGAAACTGAAGTAATCATCTCCCCAGCAACGGCAGTACTGCTCCACCGTGTCCGGAGTGGGCGCATTGCCAATGTCGTGGTTGCCGCTGACGAAAATAAGGGGAATGTCTGGATCAGTGTTTTGAAGAGCCTCCTTCAGGTCTCGCTCCTGTTCTTCCCTGAAAGGGAAACCTGAAGAAAGGGAGGGTTATTTTCTCCACCAGCTAAGCGTTAAGAACATTGTCATGTCTGGGTTATTTATTGTTATTGTTAGGGTTCAATTCTGATTCTCCCTCAATGCCCTTTATTTCAACCTGAAAACTGATTACTGTACTTTCTGGACTATAAGCAGCTACTTTTTTCCACGCTTTAAACCATGCGGTTTATAATGAGGTGCGGCCTTTTCTTCACCCACCAGGGGGCGCTTTAGCAGACAGTCAAAATGTGGGAAGTCAAAGTTGGAAATCACAGAAGAAGCAGGTGAAGGAATCTACCATCATCAACGGGTCTCGAAAGGCCGGACTGCTGTGTGAAGATGGCACCACAGCTTCAGAGCCAGCTTCACCCCAGGATGACATCGACACGGAGAGCAACACTGACATCCACACAGCGAAAGTACCAGTATGTGAGGAAGCTCTTCTAAGGCTGTTCAACTCCGACACTGAAGAAGATGACTTCAGTGGTTTCAGTGAGCAGGAGGACGATGAATGAACCAATCAAGAACTTTCCTGTTTTGTTTAATCAGCACTTTTACTTTTATGCTACAGGCACCGTTCAGAAACCAGTTCATTTGCGTTCAGTTAAACTACGTTATCAGTTCAGTAGATATCAGCGGCTTTTAGCCCGTCGCGGCTTATAAATGTTACTTTCCAGGGTTTTATTTAACTTTGCGGGTGCGGCTTATATTCGGGTGCGCTCTATAGTCCAGAAAATACGGTAATTTTTCATTGGAAAACGTGAAAACTTGTTTATATTTCTGTGAAAGCTGGACCTTTCAGGGACATGTTTGACCTACCAGTTATAAAATCATTTACATTCATTAAAAATCATAAAAATCATAAATTCACACACACACACACACACACACACACCCTCTCTGCTTATGGTAACTGTGAGTCTCTGCTGCAGCTGTGAAAGCTGCTGAGTCTTGTCCTAATCCACCTGAGGCTACGGTTGTGGCAGGCAGCTCTCTCTGAAGAAGGACTACAAAACCAACACTACAGGGTGTTTACAGAACATTAAGACAACACAATAACAATATATGACCATAACATTTTTCATTAGATGATAAAAAAAACCTTCTAATGGAACAGAACGACTATCATCACTGTTATAATGGAATAAGGATCTTCTTCCACACGTCATTTGCATTCAGCGGAGTGTATGAAGTGGGGTGAACTTCAGGACAGCCTGCAACATCAGTGTGTTTTATTGTTTCAACAATGATTGGCTGTAGATAAGTTTGCAAAAGGGCAAAAACACAGTGTTTTAGCGAGCGAAGCCGTCCCCCGCCGGTTTACCGAGAATCTTTAATATTCCAGGGACGCTCTCTGCCTCGCAGCTGAAGTCACCTATTCTTGTTGTGACAGATATCAAAGTCTGCCGCAGACAAAAGACAGCCGACAAAGAGGCCGTCGTCAGACATTTCGCAAATAACAACACGCTCCTCTATATTTACCGCAGGTCATTTTCGCCATCAGCAGTAAAGAGGAACTACAAATGCAGCCCTGGATCCAAAGAAGAGACTATTTTTACACGTAAGGCAAAGAGAGACGAGTAAACAGTCCAGCCTCGTTCCTCCGGTGTAAAGGCAGACGTTCTGAAGCTCACTAATAACAGTCTTTGTTAGCTTCCACTGTGACAAGTGGGGCGTCTTGCTAATTGCCGAAGGAAGATTTGAGGCTTGATGAGAAGAGAGGAGGAAATGAGGAGAGCTGTCGCCGGCGAGCCGAGCCACCACGGAGAGCGAGCGGCTCTAACAGGCCAGAAATCACGGACTAATAGGTTGTAAGACAACAGTTAGGACATTAAAACACAACAGCACACACGTCTTCTAATCTGCAATTTGGGAAACACCACAGGCAGGGCTGCAGAAAACAGACTGATCAACACGTTTTTGATTGGACTAAATGATATACGTGGTGTTCCTTTATCTCGCCATAAGTTTGGCCATAACTACACAAACAACATCAGCTCATTTTGGCCTTTTCACAAAACACACTTCCCGTCAAAAATTTACCCAACTTTTATCTTTTCAAATTTAAATTTTTGCTCCTGTTTCTGGTTTTTGCGTTTGATTTGACCTCTGTTTGATGTAAGAGGTGTGTTCTTATAGCGCATGATGTCTAATAGCTGTTAGAATTAATATTTGACAATGTTTTCATAGTTTCATGTACTTTTATTCATCAAAAATACAAAGGTATTTATGGGAGTCGCAGCAGATACTGTTATTTTTAGAAGATCACAGGCTACTCAAATTTGCCTTCATTTCAAAAACTCAATATTTGTTGAATTTTATCATGTTTTGATCAAAAATTATTTGTACACATTGGATTAACACGGATATTTATAATCTGGTCGAGGTCTGTATGCAGGTTGAGCATGTACACATGGGCAGAGCAGTAAACATGCACTGGAAATATTTAAACTGGGATTTCATTCAGTTGGAAACCAGTGGATTTGAGCTGTTTTCTGAGCTGGATTACTCTCTGATAATACATCACACCGTGGGGTATATAGGGGGTAAGTCTTAGAGTTAGTTATGATGTGTATCATATCTGTATGTTACTCAGATCCTGAGTTATGAAGCCTAGAATGCAGCACGTAACTGCCTGCAAAGTGTGGATCTCGGGTTCTAAGATCTTATCTTTCATTGCAATATGATTCCGTTTGCAACTCGCCGAGACCATATTTGTGTGGTGGCTTTATTTTCTCCGAGTATGTTTTAATAAAGTTCCTCAGGTGCTTTTTAGAGGAAGAATAAACCAGAGAACGTTTTACCACCAGACGTTAGAACTTAACAGCATTACCCTGGTTCCGTTGAACATGTTCCGAGAAGTGCTTTTCGGGTACGTTCACGAAGGAGGAAAAGTGGCCCAATTCCAATTTGCTCACCGAATCTGATCTTTTCCCGACAGAATAAACACTACATGTTTACTGTGACCCATATCCGACATTCCTCAAAACAGTTTGTGCTTCCGAAAGCTCCGCCCCCGGAAGTTTATTTTGATTTTCGGTAGTATCACGGAATCCATCGCAGAGCTGCTGGGCTGTTATTCCGTCCACGTCTTTGCTTTGTGTTCGTGATTTCTTTAAACTTTCCTCATTAATTTTTATTTCCCTTCGATGCCGTGGCCATGCCCTCCCACAGTTCAGCCATTTCATTAGAAACACGGAGTGGTGGCGCTATGTTTTTCTGTTCTGAGACATCGTCCCAAATATTTATGAGATCTGTAGCCTCACTCTCCCACCACGGAACACCTCCCTCACTGCTGTCATCCATTTTCACTTTTCCACGTGAATTTATGAGGAGTCGGACTGACGTAGAAGTCGGGATATGGAGCAGATTTCAATGCCACGTATCAAAGTGGGCCAAATCGGAACCGAAAATGTCCGATTCAGTGTGTTTCGCTGGTCACACCACCACACAAATAACACATCTGGGTCACGCATGAAGAAAACGATGAGATATGAGCGGTGATTATTGCAAATTCCAGATATGAAGAGCAATGCTGTGGACAATACAACCCCTTAATGTGTCTCTCAACTCAACCGCCTGCCTTTAAGCATTGAAACCTGTTTGCAGTGCACATTTTGTTAAGATGCTGGATTTTGCCGTTGCTTGTATGAGATTTTATGAGCACATCTCACTTCAGCAAGTCCCAGCCAGTGACAAACCCCAAAGAAACCCATTAAAAGCTCCCCCAGCAGACCCATCCGTCAGATAAACACACATAAGAGAGGCCAGGCCACTTTTGGAAATCATTTCCCTCCGGTCATCCTCACATCTCCTCGGAGAACTTCACTTTCATCCACTCTCAACACCAATTAAAGGGCTAACGTATGTGGAACAGGGATTACTGGGGGGATACAGCCTCACCCTCACTCCTACTGCAAAGCCCTCCGGTGTGCTGGACTTTGTAGTACTCCTTAGAAGAGCATCAGGTCCTGCGCTCTTAATCTGATCATATCTTCACACTGACTCTCCGACTGCAGGAGACGGGCAGTCCTTCACCTCAGTGGTTTGACATCCTGCCGTGTGCTCTTCGTGACGAGCTTGAGAACCAGGGAAGAGGGCTGCAGAAGCTCAATCCAATCTGACCACCACCGAGGCCTGAAGTGGCCGAAGTGCGCGTTCAGTGAAGGTAAGACTGATGACGAGTGCTGCTTCTAAACTGACACCAAACTCATTTTTAAATGCCATCGCGGAGTCGGAGCAATGTTTCATCAGGAAAACCAATTCAGTGCTGGACTGGAAAGCTGCCCCAAAACGATTTGTTAAAGCAGAGCATTTTGCGGGCAGTTACACACTGTATTCTAGGCTTCATGACTCAGGATCAGAGTAACCTGCAGACACAATAACAACTTCAGCTCAGAAATCGGCTAAATGTCACTTGTTTGCAACTGAATTAAATCCCAGTTTAAAAACAGTTCCAGTGCATGTTTACTGCTCTGTCCAACCTGCATACAGACTCTGACTGATCAGAGAGAGGGGGCGGGGCTGATGATCAACCTGCATACAGACTCTAACTGATCAGAGAGAGGGGGCGGGGCTGATGCTCAACCTGCATACAGACTCTGACTGATCAGAGAGAAGGGGCGGGGCTGACGCTCACTTCCAGTTCAGGGTCACGGAGGGTCTCCAGGCTGATGCCGCCGACAGGCATGTCCGCAAGAAGCCCCGTCAGTCGGGCTGTTGTGGAGCGATGTTAGAACTCCCCCTTCTGTCCAGTGCAGAAAATATTAGTGCTAAATTAATGTTCATTTAAGTTCATTTATTATTATAAATAAAACTGTATTTAATAAGTTGTAAGTAATAAACAGTGTAGTGTTTAAAATACATTTAAAAGCACAGCTTTATAAGAGCTTTGGTCTCTTTGGCCGTCAGCTGACCACACTGCACGTCTGCCCTTAAAACATTTCGGTATTTAATTTACAAATCCAAATTACATCACATTCCCATACGTCAGTTCTGAGCCAAATCATTCTTTTCTAAACACAGAAAAACGTATATAAACAGTTGCACCCCAGAAACGACAGCTGCACCACAGATGCAGCGTCAGGATTATGTCAAAAACGCTGGAATATGGCTGTAAAGTCGGACGCAAGTCCAAATAAAAGCACAAGCGTTCCCCTCTGACTTCACAGCTGAGCTGACGCTCATGAAGTTGTTATCGCCGAGCGCTTCACAGGGGAAATGTCAGAGGAGGCCTGTGTTGATTTCTGGGTGGTGAAGAGAAGTTCCGTGACGGACGGGCCATGTAATGCATCTGCCACAGTCGGCCTGCTCGCAGGGCCTGACGGTAATGGATGTTGACGCCGGGCTGTTTTAAAGGTCCCCAGAACCCCCTCCCCTGAGAGGACCAGCTGTGCCTTTACAGCCTCCACTCATAACCTGACCTACAAATTACACCCATCACACCACGCTCAGCCTCGGGGCTCATATTAAATCAAGGAATATGACACCATAAAGTCTTTTCACCAGGGGAAGATTTTCACAATGATGTGATTTCGCCCCTCATTTGATGAAAGGAACGCAGGCTGATGTGGCCACAGGAAAGAATTAGGGTCCCACCAATATGAATACGTTGTGGCTGACACCAAAATTGACCATAAGGTACAATGCAGTGATCGGCCACAACATTAGAACCACTGCGCGGTGATGTCGGGGCAGTGGTGTAGTTGTGTTAAAAGCAGGAAAACAGCTTTTCCTCCAGAACTGACCTGTATTAAGCTTCTTCTATTAAGGCCAGATTGGTAGATTGAACAAATAATAGTTGGCCTGTGGACAGATTCTCCTGCCTGAGCTGTGGATCTCAGCAGCTCCTCCATAGTGACCACGGGTCTTCGACTGAGGGTCTTCTGTTGAACAGTGCTCAGATGTATCCTGTATATTTTCGTACGATGGCTACAGGTTTAGACTAGAAAAGTAAGGACCCTGGTTGTTCTTCCAATGAGTGAATGCACGGACACAGTCCCGAGGCTCTTTGTCTCGCTCTCTCTGTGTGCAGTGCTTTGGAGTGAGCCAATTTGATGAGTCCAGGTATAGCAGCTCGAGTTTCTGGGGGGTCATGAGGGCAGCTGGCAGGGCAACATGCACTTGTATCTACACAGAACAGAAGTTTAAGGGGGCTTAAAGAAGTGGCATTCTTCAAAACAACCCTCTGTCCATCTCTCCATTCCATTCCTCCACGAAGGCCATATCTGTGCATGTGTGAACAGTAGAACAATGTACCACAACTCCAGACTCTGCTAAATCTCCCTGAAGGTCCTTTACGGTGAAGAGGGGGAAATTGTTCTTGGTCTTCCAGTCCTTACCTTGTTCCAGTTAACTACTGAGCAAATGGAATCCTGAAAATGCTTTGCCACCTTCTTATATCCATCTCTTGCTTGGTGGTGCTAGGCAGCTGCTTAGAAGAACCCATGGCTGCTGTCTTTTGGAACAAGAGGAGCTTAGGTGTTTATCAAGCTCTAACATGTTCTGGCCTTTCCTAACGATGTTTGTAAACATGCCATATCATGACCAGGCACTGACGACATCCACAAAATCAAATTTTGTATCATGATAAAAATGTGATCAGGATTTTGATCAAGGATTTTGCTCAAACCTAGTGTGACCACAGCTCAAGAGGGATCGAATATGAGGTTGTATTAATTAATTCATGGAATTAATTTGCATGGAAGCATAACTGGTTATAACCTTATGCCTTAATAACTCAAATGACTTTTAAAGGCTCATGCAAACCTGTGTTGTTTCAATAAATATGGACAAATGTTGAGAAACCACTGTTTTTAACTGTGGAACACAAAGTCAGAAACCACAGAGGCGTCTATCAGAGGTTACTAAACCACTCGCGGTTTGAAATGTGTGATGATTTAGGCATGAACTGAAAGTTTGGGAGAAAATTGAGTAGATTTTTTTTTCGCTGAACCAACATTTTAAGGAAATCCAAATTAAACGGCACAACAGCACTGAAGCTCAATAAAAGTGGATTATAGAGCAGTTTATCCCCATTCAGCCTAATCCCAACTTCTAAAACCATGATTTAATGTTGGCCAGCTTCCATTGACTTTCTGAACTCCGATCTTACCCGGCATTGCATGGACCAAATCCCCACAAAGAGCAACGAAGCGGGGCCGCGGCTGCAGTTTATTGATGGCCAGGACAGCCTGCTTGGTGAGCTGGACCTCCTCTGACCATTCATCTCCTCCATTATCACAATCCCCCACCCTCCAAGACTTCATCAGGCCAAGCTGAGGGTCCGCTGCCTGGATGAAGTAGAAGGGCTCTTTCCATTCTTTCTCCTTATCTGTGGAGCACAGGAGAAATCCATTGCTGTCAGAGTTATGATACCAGAACATTGTCTTCAGTATTGATACTTAAGTGTCTGCAAAAATACCCCACGACAATCACCTGGCAAAAATACCAGCTGCTGTAAGATTTGAAGGGAAACCTCACAGCAAAAAAGAGCCAGTTGTCCACCAACGATCTAACCCTTGTGTTGTCTTAAGGGTCAAAAATGATCCACCACCACATTTAACTGCAGAAGACCTAGAACTCTAGGCCAATTTCAGGGGATGTTGTTGTAGTTAAATGTACTTTTAAGGGAAAATCTTCCAAATCCTGTTGGAAATTGCAAGAACATTGATGACTTATTTGCAATAATTCGTTTGACAAGGATATTTGTAATAATAGGTTCTTTAAAACACTTGGCGGTGGTCCAAATAAAACATAAAACAACACGCAGAAATGCTTTATTATTTTTTTACTTATGTATCAGCATTATCCGTTATCAGGACTTTTATTGTGAAATTTGAACACTGTGAGCAAAGAAAGAGCACAAACAGCCCCTCCCTTCTCCTTTCCCTCTATAATCCGACATCTGGGTCAGTGAAGTCATTAATGCCATTTGGCTCATTATTAGTTTATTAGGATATTTTACCCCTTGGATTTGCAAAAGTCACATTACCATAATATTTACCCAACAATGTGTTCTACATCCCGAGTATCCGCCGCTGCGCTGCACCGCGAGTCGACAAAGGACCTCAATAATTAATCCTGCATTTGTGGATGTTGTTGCTCGCATGACAAATTGTTTTACATAATCTAACATTATGTAAGACACTTACAATCAGATCACTCTGAAATATTCATTATAAAGCTCCGTCTTCATTCACTCGGCGACCTGTCAGAAGTGGGGCACGGAGAGCTTGTGAAGGACGCAGCTGCGATGCCAAGGAAGAGCATTCCCCAGGTTGGGAAATTCAAATGAAAGATGCATCATCTCTCGTGTTGGAGGAAACACTAGCACAGGCAGAGCTGCAGCTTCTGCCTCACGGGCCATGTGGTGCACACCCTTCTCCTCGACCTTACAACTCCAGCACTGTGTTTCTACACACACACAAACACACACACTCTGCGCCTGCTTATCGTCCTCCCAAATGGATTGGTGGTAATAGTTCATTCCAACTTGGATGGGAGAAGAAGGAAAAAACACTCCTACTGGGAACGCAATAACAAGTTCCTGACTTTGCTCTTTGTTATCAGCGTTTAGTAAGCAGACAGTGAAGCACTCTTTGAAGGACACGCAGACAGATGAAAGGACGTAAACAGTGCCCCACATCAGAACGAGCTATTAACAGCTTCACTCTTCCAGCCCTGACAGCGCTGACTATCTGAAACGATGCCATTAAAATAGCCTGGTCTTATCTATATAAATTCACAAGACCTGTAAACAATAACAGCCCGTGTCCCGCTTACATCAGCCCAATCACATTTGTCTTCAGTCTTCTGTTTTGCAACACCAGACGCCTCCCGGGTAACCTGACATTTCATCATGTCTCCATATCAACCTCATGGGAAAATTGGCCCACCCAGCCACTGACCAGTATACACCACTAGATAACAAAATTCCACCAGTCAGAAACGTCCAGCCGACAGCGTCCTGTGAGCAGCGTCCTGTCAGCACTGATGAAGGACTAGAGGACGACCAACACAAACTGTGCAGAAACAGATGAGCTTCTGTCTCTGACTTCACATCTACAAGGTGGAGACACTCGGTAGGAGTGTCTCATAGAGTGGACAGTGAGTGGACACAGTGTTTAAGCACTCCAGCAGCACTGCTGTGTCTGATCCACTCATACCAGCAACACACACTAACACACCACCACCATGTCAGTGTGACTGCAGTGCTGAGAACGACCCACCACCCACATAATATCTGCTCTGTGGTGGTCCTGTGGGGTCCTGATCATTGAAGATCAGGGTGAATGGAGGAGAATAACGTCTGCAGAGAAACAGATGAACCACAGTCTGGAATTATAGAACCACAAAGAGCTCCTGTGTGGTCAGAGGAGCTGATGGAGTGGACAGTGAGAGGACAAACAAGGAATAAAGTTACACATTTCAAAGATGGCATCTGACGCAGCTCGAGTCACAGCCGAACTCGTCTGGAAGACTGAGGGAAGTGTTGTGGTTCAGTTTTAAACAGATGGATTGAGAAGAGCAGGCAAAGCTCCCATGACGGCCGATAAGCACAAGCCTCTTTCAGCAAACACGCAGAGCTTTCCTCAAACATAAATCAGAGGGATATCTGAGGTGGCAGATAGAGCGTTCAAACACAGGCTAATCATAATTCGAGATGAAAGCGTCCCAATACCTGCTATGAAAGACAAAAAGAAGAGAAGAGCAAACCCATCTAAGACACCTTCACCAGACGTCTGCAGTTAGGGTATACAAACAAAGCAAACCAAATACTTTAGTGTGTGTGTGTGTGTGTGTGTGTGTGTGTGTGCAAGCATACGAGAAACGAGGTTTGTGTAAAGGATTCTCGACTCCACACTCAATCCAGTTGTATAAACATAAATATTTATTATTAAAGTAATTCAGTCTCAGAGCAAATCACAGGAAAACAGAACAATAAATACACAAACAGAAAAACGCCTCCACGCGTCAGGTGGGAGTCGGCTCTTTAACTCCACGGCAGAATTTCTGAATTTTTATGCAAAAATAAAACAATCCTGCACTGAAACAGTGTTTCATAGTCGCTGCTTGAGGTGCTTCCAGCACAAACCAGCGGAGGCATTTTATAGAGGAGGAGACTGGTCACTAGTTGAAATATGGCATTTTTGGAAAAGGGTTCTACTATTGCGGTGAATATAGGAGAACCCTGTTCCAAAAGGTTCTGTATAGAACACTTTATAGCACTCTTGATTAGTACATGTTCATGATTCGTGGAAATGTCAGTGGGAGAATATTTTTTTTTATATTTAGGGCGACTTAAAGGGTTGCGCAAAATATAGAGGAGGCTCACAGTAGTGTTAGGGGTCTTAATCAAGGCCCCTTGTTAGTGCATTACAGCATCGTTGCCCAGACTGGGACTCGAACCCCGTTCTGCCACGTGGTGTGGTGGCTCACCGCCCGGTGTTATGTGTTGCGCAATACCGATCATGTGACCCATTCACCTACCTATTAAAGGTAAATAAACGATATTCAGAGCATTTCTGTACTTATACTCTGTTTCCACTGGATTACCGCCCTCTAATCTGTGGATTAATACCTGACTGCCACTGAAAACACGCCTAAATCAGTGTGAAACTACTTTAAAGAGAGGAAACATTAGGGCTGATTCAGATTAAACACCAAAGCGCAGCCATGAGTAGTTGAAGTACCTTCCGTCAATCCTTTATAGGTCCGCTGTTGTGCTCTGAGAAAGATGTCCTCGTCTCCTGCCATCTCTAAAGAGCAGAACACGGTCCAGGTAAGTCCGGGTCAGTACATTAAGTGCGCAGCTGCTTCTGCCTGGTCGACTTCAAAACAGCGAATCGATTCGCTCGGTAATGGATTAGCAGAGCCTGACCGAGGGCGTTAGTGTACACTGAGCCGAGGAAGGGCGCAGGGAGCAGGAAGTAGGGCGCAGGGAGCAAGGAATAGGGCACTTCCTCCCTCTGTGGGCTTTAAGCAGAGTTGGTAGAGTGTTACTGCACTCTCCACCACAGCATGAGGCAGAACAACTACCACTGGTGCATCATCTCTCAAAGGTGAAGCCACCACAAGTTGCAGTTCAATGATGAACTCCACCCCAATTCCATTCATTTTAATAGCAAACTGCCCACATTCAATCTCTTTCTTCTCCTCTATACTGCATTTCCCTCCTCACTCTCAAATTCCAACAGCCTTGGCAACCAGAGACAATATGACTCTTTTGGCTTCCTTCTTATAGAATGTAAGGGACAGAACCACGTTGTCCATCTTTAATAAACAGACACTGGTTGACAATAAACAATTAAATAAACCAGTAGGATGAGCTTTAGAATCTGCTCATCAAAGTTTTATATATGGATGCATGAACGGTGAGGAAATCAGCTTGAAATTCATTTAGGGTGTTGTTTTCTCAGAACCAAGCCACCGAAGAAAATTCTGAAAGAGGCCTGACACTCAAATTCACAGCGGCACCGGAAGATGAGTTTCTGAGGGTCAATAACTTGAGTGACAGGCGGCTCGTGAAGACACCTTGTAGCTCGGCTTGACTAACACTGGACTGCGTCTCACTTTGAGCTGTGAAGAGAAGACTTGGTGCTGTAGGTCTGACAGATGGAGTGGCAGGAAGAAGGTCATTAATAACACATGGTGTTCTGGGCCATGCAACACTGCCAGTGGACTACTGTTCTAAAACTTTTGAACCAGTAAATCTGTCCAAATAAAACTGAAATCTAAACATTCTGTTTGTCTAAGTATTCGTCCCAGTTCAGGTTAGTACTTGGTAGAACTATTTGCTTCAAAAAGAGCAAGTCTTCATTTCTACCAGCACTGCTCCCACTGCCTGTCCCCAGTTTGCAAAACAAGACATTGAGTCTTGATTAGATTGTGATCTGACCTTGTAGAACCAATGTAGAACCCTCACAATTTACTGTTCAACCACACTTGCTTGGTTTTGAATCATTGTCCTGAATTGATGGAGGCTGAAGAAGGTAGTTCTGCAGTATCTCACAGTGTTTTGTACCATCTACCTTTCAAAGCCCTTCCACTACACAATGCTGTGATGGTGTTTGTTGTTGGTTATGTATACCATATGTACATACAGGGGTTGGACAATGAAACTGAAACACCTGTCATTGTAGTGTGGGAGGTTTCATGGATAAATTGGAGCAGCCTGGTGGTCAATCTTCATTAATTGCACCAGTAAGAGCAGAGTGTGAAGGTTCAATTAGCAGTTTTTAGTTTTGCTCAAAATATTGCAGTGCACACAACATTATGGGGGACATACCAGAGTTCAAAAGAGGACAGATTGTTGTTGCATGTCTTGCTGGCGCATCTGTGACCAAGACAACAAGTCTTTGTGATGTATCAAGAGCCACGGTATCCAGGGTAACATCAGCACCACCAAGAAGGACCAACCACATCCAACAGGATTAACTGTGGACACAAGAGGAAGCTGTCTGAAAGGGACGTTGGGGTGTTAACCCGGATTGTATCCAAACAATGTCCTTCCCAAGACGAATTAACACTATATTGGCCGCAAAAGGAGGCCCTAGTTCACCAAACTAATCAATTATTGTGATCTAAAACCAGGTGTTTCAGTTTCATTGTCCAACCCCTGTAGATATAGAATTAAGACTGAAAACCTCCATTGTTCTCTCCTCTGGCAACCAAGAAGAAAAACCTGAAGTGTTGGGCCAATTATATGCAGAGCTCTTAATACTGCTGACTGGTGCTTTTTCACTGCAGTCTGAAGCTCTTTTGAAGAAATTGTTGGCCTCTCTGGCTACCCTTACAAGTCCCCTGCTGTCTGATCCAGCTTCCATTTCCTGACTGATTCAGCCGTGCTCAATGGAAATATAAAATATATTTCATATTATTTCTTAGCCTGTCCCTGTCTTATCTCTAACACCATGTCTAAGCGTTTACCTGGACTTTCCTTAGAATTGATCTTTGGTCATTCATTCACACTCTGACCGGTTTGTTACATAATAACAGAAATAATAAAGACCTTTTATTTTCTTTCATTACAAGTAATTCATCAAAATTCTTTCATCTGTTCAGACTCATCCGCATTCACAGCCCTGGTGTTGAAACAGTGCTTTTCAGTAAGATGTGGCCCAGAACATTTTCTTATATAAAACCAAGACAAGCTCCATTTTGGGAATTCAAAGCACAGCCTCCACAATACTGTGCAAAAACTCTATTTTTCAATGATGATTGCACAACATTTTGGTGACCAGAATTGTGTGAGTGAATAATTGTTCATTTGTGTCAAATTGTCCAAAACATTTAACATAGACCAACCTGGGCAGGATTTATAGTCCAAGGATCAGTCCTTTGTCTTAGGTCTGTGGAGCAGAAGCAAGGTGTTGAGAGGAAACAGCCTTGGAAAAGATGTTCGTCAGAGAACATGACCCTATTGACCCTTAATTCACTGTGGTCTGACCGCACGATATCCTAGCTCTGAATTCTGTCACTTAACCTGAATTTTATTATTCTCAGACATTTCAATATTATTCCCTTTTTATTAAGACAGCAAAATATGAATATTGCTCCATCTGTGATACAGAAATGGAGTGTATAATGTTAACAGACAGTAAACCAGGGCATCCCATGGTAGATCAACCTCACTCGTCTTCTTCTAGATCCAAAATCTTATCTGAAGCCTTGATATGGGAGTGGAAGCCATTACTACAACAACTGGGAGAAGAGCAACTCCATATAGCACCCTATGTGGTGCACCATAACAGCAAACTGGGATACCATTACAACCAGTTGACAACACCGGACATGTATGTTTGCACTTCAGATGGAGGGGTGCGGCGAGTCTCGAATAGGAGCCTCATCTGTAGCATGGTACTGCCAAATGGGTGCTGCACTGGAGAGGCAGCGGAGGAGGCCAAGCCTTTCTAGATGAAATTGTTAACCTTTGATTCAAGTTCTGATATTTCATGTTTATTATTACAAAATATATTTCTTAGACACACTGTTAGATATTTCTTAGGGCTGCCACTAATGACTATTTTTCCATTGATCCATCCATCACCTGATTTAACGATTAGTCGACTAAACTAAACAACTCGTTTTCCTACCAAAAAACTCAGCATTTCATTTTTTCAATTATTCCTATTATTTTGTAAACAACAAACTATGCAGCATGTGACCCACTGTACTGCGTTCCCTCCATTATATAAAGAAATATAATACATCGCTATGGTAACGTCCCGTCAAGCCTAAAGGCCAGAGACCACCGGACAAACCCTCCAACACAAACACCAGTGGCAGTTGGGGAGATTCTGGATTCTATTTACACAACTTTACAGTAGAGTCACTTCATAATTCATATCTACAGAGTGTTGGGAGTGTAAGGGGTTAAGGGTTGTGAATGCATTGCTTTATGGTAATTGTGGTTTGGCTGTATGTTGGTGGAGCTGCTCACATTGTTGTTTAATGGTAATAAATGCTCTGTGTTTCTCTGCAATTCCAGTTTAACGTCCTTGCCGGTAGGAATGTGGGTTTTATACCAACACAGGTGGTAAGTAAACCTTGTTCTAGCCATGGAGCTTAGCGATGAATTAAAGAGTTAAATTAGGAAAGGTCACTAACACTAGTGGTCAGCTTACTCACCGTTTTTTTTGCCATTATCAACATTTTAGCTTAACAAAAATGAGCTAAACTGCAGAATCAGTGAACAGGGGCTCCATAACCTTCAAACCACTGTTATGTTTTGAGATTATTTCAAGTAACTTTTAGCTAGAACCCGATGTCTCAGCCGAATTGGACTCCAGCCGCCATGACTGAAGCCTGAAACGGCTGACCTCATACGCACTGGAGTTTAGTTAAAGCATTTATTATAAGTGTTTTATAAATCAATTAAAAAAAATTATTAAAGCATCTTAAAATATTGACGTTGATATATTTTCAGCAGCAACATCATTGAATAAGCGCAGCAGCCATATTTGTGTTTTTAATAAACAGCACGCTGTGGCAATATGACATCCTTAAAACCTTCAAAAGCATCAGTATTTTTGTATCATCAAAAACACATTTAATCACATTTTTATCCTGTAAACAACACTTTTGCCCCGACCTGCAGTTTATCAAAGCTAGAGGCCCAATGAGTGCTATTCGAGTAACGGGTGATTACAGTCATTGAAAGTGACAGCGAAGGTTTCTTAAATAACTTACTGTACTTGCTGTCTTGTTATATACATGATTCCCCTTTTTCATCATCACTGAAGCGTCTTTTTGCGTTGGTAAGTGTGTTAATGTGCTAAAGACTCATGTATTAAGGATTATACCCTTAAAGGCTGTGCTCAAGCAGGTACACGCAGTGCTCACTGGTTGTTGCCTGGGGCGAAGTGTCCTCAGCGTAGGCGACTTACGCACAACACTCAATGGTTTGCCACTTTACACCCTTTATAAAAATGATTAATGGAACCGGTGTGAATAAAACAGGTTCTCTGTTTTAGTTTTGTGAGTTTCTATTCAGATCAACTGAGCTGTTCCAATAAATATAGACTGTTTAGACTTTTACTTTCACGATATTTTGTCCAATTAAGGCATAAACAGAGGAAAAGACAACAGCTGGTATGACAGACCTGGTGCATTGATTGACTGGACTGGGGTTGAGCCAGTGGACATAAGAATAAAAAGTAGAACATTCAGAAAGAAGAACAGAATCAAACGCATTAACCTTTAGAACTCTAGAAGTAGTTCGATACCACATACTGTACATTCAGGAGATCATAAGATACTCAAATGTGTCTTCATTTGAGATGTAAAACTGAACAGAACATAAATATTTGTATGAATTTCACCATGTTTTCATCAAAAATTAACTTCATGCTTTTAAGGGCTAAAACATCTTCTTTGAAACTGATCATCCAGAGTGTTTCTTCTCCATTCTCATTTTCCTCTATAACCCAATATCTGGGTCAGTGATGTCATCAGCCCCGCCCCCTCTCTCTGATCAGTCAGAGTCTGTATGCAGGTTGATCATCAGCCCCGCCCCCTCTCTCTGATCAGTCAGAGTCTGTATGTAGGTTGATCATGTCCACGTGGACAGAGCAGTAAACATGCACTGGAAGCTCCTTTGATATTTAAAGTGGGATTTAATTCAGTTGGAAAACAAGTGAATTTGAGCTGTTTTCTGAGCTGAATTATGCTCTGATAATTCATCACACAATGATGGGTGGGAGCAAAACAAGAATTTAAAAGAGTGTGAGACAGAACGAGGAGCAGGGAACCGAAAACGGAATAAATAGAGCCAGAACTGCAGCCATACAATTCCAGGGACCAGGTTTGCAGAAGTAGCTAATGGACCACCTGGGAACTGAGGCCAGACATTTCTTGAGTCTCCTCAGGAATTGATGATAGAAGCTAACCAAGCAGACTCTGGCAGGCACTACGGGAAAAAGTGCTGGAACCTGGGGAACCCTGGCACAGATTGAATGTTGGTAGCTTGCACAGGCCTGTGTTGCTGGCAGCAGAATGACCTGTAGCTCCAGCATATCTTTCCTCTGCAGGCTTTTATTCAGTGTGTTAAGCTGGTCAGTGAGGTCAACTACAAACGGCAGGTCTGCTAACCGTATAAAATCACTCAGTTCATCTTTCAAACTACAATTTCAGATCTCCGTGACAAGAACCTCTGAACTGATCCAGCATATTGGTGCGACTAAGCACCTTCTGCAGCAGTTTCAGACAGGAAGGTCTGAAGTTCTCAGCTCTATTCAGTGGATGGTTTTCACTGCAGTACCGTTTCATTGCCAGATGGGTGGCTCAGGTGCAGAGCACTTATCAAATAGAGATGAAATGCAGGGCAACTTCACAGCTTCACCTCTAGACTCCTCTTTTCTGCAGATCATGGAAACCAATCCCTTATACTGTCATGGCTGAAGCTCCATCAGATGTGACTTCACACAGAAACTCATATTTTCGATGAGAACTGGGACACTCCAAAACCTTTCCCATCATTGAAAGAGTGATGTTTAGTCTGCATTTGCTGCCTATCCTCCATTTCTTTGGAGATACTCGATCTGCTCACAGGTTCAGATACATTCACCATCAGGATTCTCACGGTTGACTTTGAAACACAGACACAGCATGTTTGAGCTGTGAGTGCAAAGGACGATTATTCGGCAGCCGAACGGCTGTGTGGCGTGAAATGCATTCTAGCATATCTGGCACAAGTCACCTCCTGATGCATCTTCTATGAGATCATGAACAGATGAGCAAGAGCACACCTGGGCATTTGGATGGTACTTTGCTAGATGAGAACCTCTAAATGGAAGAGTTCTTGGGATGCGACTGATGATGTTTTACAATCCAAGATACAAGAATGCTTCGTCCACTGGTCAAACTGGGATTTTCCTTTCTTAAAAGCTCCGTACTGGGCAAACATTCTATTTCTAAACAGATTTTTTTTATCATTTCTAAAATACCAGGGCATTTAGAAATAATATTTAAATAATCTATGAATGTTACAAATCCACAAGTCTATTTTCGGTCTGCAGAACCAGTAAAGACAATGGTGGTAGAGAACCTTGAGATCTCTGATAACTATTTCATTGTTTAAAGGCTCTTCATTGCACCATTTATTCCAAGTCAAAAACACACAGAACCATATTTTTAGAGCCGACATCCTTTCACAAGGAGCCTTCAAAGTTGGTTTATTGAGGACAATGGGCCAAACAGAACCTTTTGAGCCTTAAAATAACTCCTGAAGCACAGAAGAGGGTTCTGCACAGACTGGGATGGACAGAGTGACCACTGATACCGTGACACAGCGCGCAAACGGTGCGCACATTCACTTCACGCCTTCAGCACGCGCGCAGAGTTGTCTAATCCCTCCCTCCCCTCCTCCTCCTCCTCCTCCTCGTCCTCCTCCTCCTCTGTCTGTGCACGAGCTCTCACTCTCTCTTGAGTCAGCGTAAGGCGTGTGGCGCGCGCGGCTGCACTTTGCGCTTGTGTGCCAGGACCGGAGCGCATCCTCCGCACAGAGCTGCGCAGAGCGCGCGAGACCCCGCGCAACATGAGGCGCGTTTGCGCGCGTCTGTGCGTCCCTCCAGCTGGATTTACACCTCCTGACGCCTGCTAGGGTCTCTCTCTCTCTCTCTCTCTCTCTCTCTCTCTCTCTCTCTCTCTCTCTCTCTCTCCGCAAAAACAGAAGTGCGCTCATTTGCGGCAGGATGAAACGGACAGCCCTGCTCTTCGAGTACCTGCTGGTGAAGGTGATGGTGCTGGTGTGTCGCGCGGACGGCGAGCCCGAGCAGCAGCTGGACGGCTTCATCATGCTTGCGGGCTCCAACGGCTCGCGCGAGGAGGACAGCGCCAGCCCCGTGTCCGAGGCGCCGCACACGCAGGACGAGTGCCGGGGCTACTACGACGTGATGGGCCAGTGGGACCCGCCGTTCATCTGCCAGACGGGCAGCTACCTGTACTGCTGCGGCACCTGTGGATTCCGCTTCTGCTGCGCGTACAAGGACTCGCGCCTGGACCAGAGCACGTGCAAGAACTACGACACGCCCGTGTGGCTCAAGGGCCAGACGCCGTACAAGAAGACCGACCCCAGACACGACCCGACCAAGGATAAGACCAACATGATCGTCTACGTCATCTGCGGCGTGGTGGCCATCATGGCCCTGGTGGGGATATTTACCAAACTTGGACTGGAGAAGGCGCAGCGGCCGCACAGGGAGAACATGACACGGTAGGTGTCGGGTGGCACGTTTGATCTTCACCTGGAGAACAAAGAAAACTTCATTGTTTCCCATTGTTTCAGTGCTTCAGACCACCATATGTGTGTGCGTGTGTTTGTGTGTATGTGTGTGTGTGTGTGTGTGTGTGGCACACTGTTGGTTACCATGGACAACACCTTCTCTGTCCATGAAAAATGAGCAGGGAAGCTGTCACCCCAAAACTCACTATTAGGAGTGATTCTACAGGGTGCAAAACAATGATTGAACATGAAACCATTAGAAATATGTAGTAAATCAGTGTGTTTCTGATCTCCTAAACCCTGGAGAGCAACCCTGTACAGAGAAGATGTGCTGAAGTGTTGAAGTTGCTCCACTGATGCTCCAACGTGCCCAAACAGGATGCTCCGCAAGAAGCGCCTGGACGCGCGCGTGCTTTATAACACCCAAGACTAGGTTAGGGAGAGGGAGAGAGAGAGAGAGAGAGAGAGAGAGAGAGAGAGAGAGAGAGAGTTACTTCAAAGCAATTCTCACTTTTCATCTCCTCTCACCTCCTTCATCTTCACAATCAGTGAACATGGAGAACAGCCTGTCTGGACTTAGAAAAGAGCAGAACCCTGGTCCTGGAGGCACCCCTGCCCTGCACGTTCTAGAGCTTACCATGCTTCCAACACACCTGGTTCAACTGATCAGTTAATGATGGAGTTGCAACGGGCATTTGATGCTGGGAACAAAAGTGCAGGGCAGGGGTGCCTCCAGAACCAGGGTTGAGACACACTGATTTAAAGGAGTGGTTTTTTGTTCTTCTAACTTTGGAACTCGAGTGTGTGCTTCAAAGGGAGCAGCATTGGATAAGACTGAGTTGAACATCTGTATACAGATGAGGCAGTGCACTTCACTCTGATGGGCATCATGTGCTTTTAAACGTGTTGCTGTGCCAGGCAGGGTGTGCACACTGCTCCACTCCGGGCAAGAGGGGTGTGTGAGGTTGAACATGCCCAGGATTTGGGGGTGTGACGGTGCGCACGCTTGCATTTTGTGCACCGCGTGCTTCTTTACGCACTGGCTGCTACGCTGGCGCTGCTGCGCACACACACACACACACACACACACGCACTGCCCCACCCCCTGTTTAGGTGCAGTTGGACGCAAGTGAATGCAGGTACTGTGAGCTGAAATGTGTCCACGGGATCACATGTGGCTGTAGTGTCTTCAGTTCATTTTCAGCACCGCAGACAGTGTCCAGACTACAGTTCACAGTGTGTGTGTGTGTGTGTGTGTGTGTGTGTTCTGTGTTCTGTGTTCTGTGTTCATCTATACTATATTGATCAACTAAAACATTATGAAACCTCCCTGTTTATACATGCACTGAATCAGACACAGCAGTGCTGCTGGAGTTTTTAAACCCCCCACAGTGTCCACCAACCACAAATACCCAACCCTACCCGACTCCTGTGGGCGGCGTCCTGTGAGCACTGGTGAAGGATTAGAGGGTGAGCAGGAAAGATCAGCTTCTGTCTCGGACTTTACATCTACAGGGGGGAGCAACTAGGTAGGAGTGTCTGATAGAACAGACAGTGTGTTTAAACACTCCAGCAGCACTGCTGTGTCTGATCTATCGTACCAGCTCAACACACACTCACACACCACCACCACGTCAGTGTGAGTGCAGTGCTGAGAATGACCCACCACCCACATCATGGCTGCTCTGTGGTGGTCCTGTGGGGTCCTGATCATTGAAGATCAGGGTGAGAGGAGGAGAATAAAGTCTGCAGAGAAACTTAATGGCATTATAGAAGAACGAAGAGCTGCTGTGTGGTCAGAGGAGCCGATCAAATGGACAGTGAGGGTAGAAACAAGGAGGTGGTATTAATGTTAGGGATTTTTTCTTTTGCTAAGAGACTACATAGAACGAAATGATTTAAAAGGAGGGATTTAATCAACCATGTTCTACAGTCACACAAAAAAATTACTAAAATTGTCCATTTTAAAAGGGAAAAACACCAATAAAATGGAGAGACGGTGACAATGTTACACCCTTAAAATAACCTCTAAATATCCCTCAAGGCTATCGGTTGCTTTACTGTTCACCCACTGCTTGTAAAGTCAGTCTCCCGTCTGAGGAAGACAGTAATGGACCACGTCTAAAGAGAAAAGGCTGAATAAAGCTAGACATGCTTGTTTATTTGCTTTTGCTCACCATCAGCCAGTCCGCTGCACCGGTATACCTCACTATATTGCTCCTTAATGGTTCTTTATTAAATGCAATGGCTATATATAGAACTGTGAACACTCACACAACCCCTTGAACACATAAACACTTTCCCTGCATAATTAAATGGTTCTCTAACATTTAAAAGCTGTTCTTTAAGGAACCATTATTGTTACAAATTATTGAGCCTTTGTTAAAGACTGTAGACTCACGGTCGAAGTGTGTGGTTTAATTATTATAGCTGCACTTAGTATATAAGCACAATCGGTTCTATGTAGTAAAGAGTTCTCTCTGACTCATAACAGTATGGATTCAATAAAATCATGCTGCACAGAACCATTTTATATAGTTCTATATAGAACCCTTAAATGAGGCAAAGAACCTTTGAAGCGTAGAGATGGGTCTTTGAGATGTACTGTACAAACCATTGTCTTCACTGAATGTATGTGAAGAACCATGACAAGCTTTAAAGAACCGTCGCATAATGTAAAGGTTCTCAATATATTTGTTCTTTATGTTGTCTAAGGTTCTTTATGCCCAGGCACTATCAGGACGTGATGGATTTTTTTTTAGAATGGAGGACGTAAAAGGGTCCAGTAAGGTCAGCAGCAGGTCCAGTTGACATTGTAACCATAACTGTTCCTGACCTGCAGAGATCAGCTCTGACCTCCATCTACCACCAGTCGCACCTGATCTGATGAATGACCACCTTTTGTCGTTCATTATCATTAGGGTTATAATTAGAGCTAGTTCTGGATGCAGCTCTGCCTCTGAGGCAGAACAAATGAGTAACCAGTTAAAAACAGTAGGCAGAGCTTCAGGAACATGTAGCTACTCCTCAGATCTTTATGTGGATGAACGGTGTGTGATTCTTTATCCAGCTTCTATCCAGTCTTTTCTTTACTGCTTGCCACTGCAGTAACTGGCACCCACCACTCAGAGGTGCCCGTGACACTGTCAGATGGAAACATCACGATCTTCTCTGCTGGCATGCTGTGAAATGCTTTTGAGAAACCAACGCCATATAAAAACAAACAAACAAAATCATGAACTGAATTGCACACCTTTCATCCACATATAAAGCTCGGAGGAGCAGATATGCATTTCTAAAGCTCATCCGATTGTTTCTCTCTGAACCAGTTGCATTTGTTTTGCCTCAGAGGCAGAGCTGCCTTCAGAACCGTTCAGAGTGCTGATTTTGCACATGAGCATGATGAGGGTTAGCGGCTGCTGTTTAACCGTAACATATAAAGCTGCCGTCTAACTGCCTCACAGTGTGACAGTGTGGTGTAAACTGTGGTTTTTAACCTTCATGCTGTTTTTAGGACTTTTATTTTGAAATTTGAACACTGTGTGAGCAAACAAAAGAGAGCAGAACAGCCCCTCCATTCTCCTTTTCCTCTATAACCCAGTATGGGTCAGAGATGACATTAGCCCCGCCTTCTCTCGTTAATCAGGCATTTAAACTGGGAATTAATGAGTGGATTACTCGCTGATAATTCATCACACAGTCAGGAGAACATGTAACTGTCCATAAAAAGCAGATCTTGGGTTCTAAGAGTTAAAGAACCCATCTCACTTTTTTAAATGTGAAAAAAATGAAAGGGTTTGATGTGTCATGTCAATAATATTTGTTGCATTTATGAAAAGTAAGCTTTAAAAGCTCATTACAGACTGTTTTTGTGATCATTTTTCCCATTTGGAGGTGCCAATTTCCCAACTCTCCAGCTCTCTCCTCCATCACATGATGCTTCCAACACTAGGAAGGTGAGGACGAGGCACCTCTTTGAATACAACCATCTCCAGCTCTGATACAATGGCCTGTGGCAGCCAGCGTCACACTGAGAGTGATGTGGTGAGAGAAACCGAGAGCATGGCCAAATTTGCTCTCTCTCCGATGGCCAGCTGTAAACACTCCGTCTAAGGGTCCAGACAAGACAAGACTCAGCCCCCTGAACTGCTTTCACAGCCGCAGCAGAGACTCGCAATTACTGTGGGTGGAGAGAGAGAGAGAGAGTGTGTGTGTGTGTGTGTGTGTGTGTGTGTGTGTGTGTGTGTGTGTGTGTGTGTGAATCTAAATCTAAATGATCAGGTCAAAAGTGACCCTGGAGGTACAGTTTTCATGGAAATCTAAAATAACTATTAATAATAACATTATTTATGTACTTCTTTCAATCTTAGAGACACTTCATGTTGAAAAACATCATTAATCTTCTCTGCGATTAAATGTGGGTCGACACACGAGTTTAAGGGTCTTCTGTTTTTCTTATGGAAAAAGGAGCTTTTATACCATTTTTTCACTCCAGTTTTCAGCCCCTCGTCTCAGAATCGAACCGTCTGGTTACTGTGCCTTTGAGCAACCCTGTTGAAATTGCAGTCTTAATGAATTTCCAAGTAGAACATACCTGGACTCATTTTAATGCAGATCTACTCGACACTTGCTAAATTTGATGTGATGTAATTATTATTATGTATTTTTTCTCGATATATTAAATACAGCAAATGAACCATAACTGCGCCGAACAAAACTACAAGAAATGTCATTTCTAAGCTCTGAGAGGCCTTTCGGTTTCTCTCACCACATCACTCTCAGTGTGACGCTGGCTGCCACAGGCCATTGTATCGGAGCTGGAGATGGTTGTATTCAAAGAGGTGCCTCGTCCTCACCTTCCTAGTGTTGGAAGCATCATGTGATGGAGGAGAGAGCTGGAGAGTTGGGAAATTGGCACCTCCAAATGGGAAAAATGATCACAAAAACAGTCTGTAATGAGCTTTTAAAGCTTACTTTTCATAAATGCAACAAATATTATTGACATGACACATCAAACCCTTTCATTTTTCTCACATTTAAAAAAGTGAGATGGGTTCTTTAACACTTAGAACCCAAGATCTGCTTTTTATGGACAGTTACATGTTCTCCTGACTGTGTGATGAATTATCAGCGAGTAATCCACTCATTAATTCCCAGTTTAAATGCCTGATTAACGAGAGAAGGCGGGGCTAATCTCATCTCCATATTGGGAGGGGCTTTGCTCTTTTTTTTCAAATTTCAGAATAAAAGCCCTGAAAACAGACAATACTTATATGTACATAAATAACAACAATAATATTGGACATTCAGGTAGTTTTTTTTTATTTTACTTGGATCACTGTCAACTATTTTGAAGAATTTACTATTATAAATATAATTTTCAATCTGATCATATAGAAATATCATTTTCGGCTCAAAAACACTGGATGATAGATTTTCAACAGGATTTCTGAAATGTAAAGCATTTTTAGGTCCTTTAAAGCAAAAGAAACACCACACAGCCCAGGAAAATGCCTTATATTTAATTTTATTTTAATTTTTTAAATTTTATTATATATATATTTTTAATTCTTATTTAAATCCAGACTAAGAAAACATCTCGCTAAGTTGGTGTAGGGCTCTAAAGGTTAAGCGTGTTAGTATAGTCATAACAAATCTTCGTATCACCAAAATGGCAGCTTTACGGGAGATGGACAATTGCTATCGGTCCACTCATTATGAAGTGTTTTCACAATGCAATGGAAAGGTGATGTTAACAATCAGCACTGCTGGATCCTTAGGGATGCCACAGCCATCAGCGTCTGGGATTCCCAACTTGGGAAAGAAGCCCCCCTTCTCCAGAAATTTAACTTTAACTGTATGTCGTTGCTGAAGATTGTAGAAGCTGACAGTGAAGATGCAGAGTGTTATGAAGTCACGTGTATTGGTAACTACAGTGCAATATCTGCCCTTTCACAGAGCCGTGGCCAGCGTGATGCAAGGAGCCTGTCAGGTGGAACATGAAGAAGCCATCGGCATGCACGCGCAGCATTACGACAACATGCAGGCCAGGGTCAACACCATGCGTAAGTCCCTCTGAAGCTGCATTGTCTCAGTCTGGAATTCAACAGCTGTGTTGGAACAGAAGTGTACTAGATCAGCACTTCGCGTTGTAGATACACGCTGTTTCCTAGGCTTCATATCTCAGGATCAGAGTCACCTACAATACGATACACATATTGTATGACAAATTATCAGAGAGTAATTCAGCTCGTAAAACACCTAAAATTCACTGGTTTCCAACTGAATTAAATCCCAGTTTAAATGCACATGATCAACCTGCATACAGACTCTGACTGATCAGAGAGAGGGGGCGGGGCTGATGATCAACCTGCATACAGACTCTGACTGATCAGAGAGAGGGGGCGGGGCTGATGCTCAACCTGCATACAGACTCTGACTGATCAGAGAGAGGGGGCGGGGCTGATGACATCACTGACCCAGATATTGAGTTATAAATACTAATGGGAATTTGTATACAGAATTGCTGGCTCAAGAAAGATTTTAGATCAAAACACGGTCAAATTCACAAATATTTAAATTCTGTTATTTTTACATCTCAAATGAAGACCAATGTAAGTAGCCCATGATCTCCTCTATAAATAGATAACCATGTAAACATCCTGCACACAGGAATAGGGTTCTAAAGGTCAGTAAGTCATTTTCTCGTCCAGTGTAGGATCATGGTTAATCCAGAGTCATTAGATATGAGGCCCACACATTCTCACACCTAGTGGGAAATCTAACATGGGATAGAGGAGGAAACCGGAGTACCTGGAGGGAACCTGCATGAACACGGTGAGAACACACCAAGCTACTCACAGACAGTGACCCAACCAGCGGTTGAACCCTCAACCCAAGACCCCTACCGCTGCATGACACACACACTACCTGCGGCGCCACTGTGCCGCCCGGGTTCTAAAGGTTAAGACAGTATATTTTGAAAACAGTACTGGCATAATGAGTCGTCCAGCACTGGAGACGCAGTAGAGACAACGTATGAAGTAAAGGCCACAAATGAAAAAGGCTGTGATCTGTGGCGATGTTGTGTCTGATGGTGGAAAATAGACCCTTGTTGTTTGATTGTGTTTGTGGTTGTTGTTTGTTGTTTATATTTCACCCGTCACAGTGTTTACAGGGCGCGAAAGCCGTCTATTTATGGCAGGTCTCGTGGGCTGCGACTGTTCAGCAGTTCAGCGCATTGTGATTGTTCAACACTGAGATCAAACATCTGAAAGTGAACGACTCTAACTCTGGAAAACCTAACCGTGTTCCTCATTCGCTGCTGCTCCGGAGGGATTACATCACCTCCTCTCATGCTTATCAGCCTAAATACACATTACGTGTGTGGAAGCGACACAAAGTATGGCATACATATCCGCGTCGTGCTCAGAGGGATCCGTGTTGATTTGCAGGAGAACGCAGCCGCAGATCTTTCCTGCTGGTTTCATCACTGAGGTAATCACTCTCCGCAGCGATGATGTCACAGCCGTACATTTGTGATCAAATCTCATACTGAGAGTGAAACACTGTCCAGGTGGATCGATTGTGCTTTATCAAACCAACTCATCAGTGTCAAAGTGTGTGTTCGGTGTAAACGGCATCATTTTCATGACATCATAAAAAAGGATCACTTCTGAGCATCATAATCATAGAAGAGAGCTCTTGAACGCTCCTCAGGAGCAACATCAAGGCCAGTGCGATTCTAAAGACCCTCCATTAGTTCACCTCATGAAGAGCTTCGTTAATTACTGTGTGTTTTCTTTCAGCCTTGATGTGGGGTTTTAGGGCAGCCTTCATAATCAGGGTTAAGATTATTAACGTGGAGCTGCTTTCCCACTCTGGTGGTGTGCAGGTCTGGGTGGAATCGTGTGGAATGTGTTGAGGTGTGCTGTAAAGCACTCTGAAGCCCTTCAGAAGATTGAAAATGCAATAATAATCCGTGGATCTGATTTGCACGTAAAAGCCGGTCCTGCCATTTACAGATTAGAAATGGAACAAATATCAGTTTAACATTTTACATTGGAAACTATGTTCCAACCTTTCATGCTTTACGTTCAGGCAGGAAGGTTCTTTGGGGCCGTTTCGATTCGCTCATCAGTGCAAAGCCGGATGCCAGGCATATATTGCATCATCAAGCAGGGATTTTGTAATGTTCTGTCTCTCTTGTCTCTTAAGATGAAAGGTGCTTTTTGGAATCAACCACAGCAAAACCTCTGTTCAACCCTGAGCACCAGCTGTGAGAAGAACGACTAGGAATATCAGCTCTTTGCCGATCGATTGTCCTGCTCCTGAGACAGTTTAGAAGAACCTTGGTGGTTCTGTTACGCAGTGGAACAAAAGCCGTTTAAAGTGCAAGAGATCTCTCTCTGCAGTGCTGTGAGCGAGAGAGACAGAAACCAAGATCCACAGAAATAATTAGTGTTTGGGAGACGTTGTGAACTTTGGAGCTCAGTGTTCCTGTTTTGGTCGGATGCTCACTGCACTGGGCTGAGTGATGTACTCTTGAGGGGGGTATCCGCTTTACTCGGCTTTCCCCACGAGTCA
Source organism: Acestrorhynchus altus (assembly GCA_034509495.1). Classification (NCBI taxonomy): domain Eukaryota; kingdom Metazoa; phylum Chordata; class Actinopteri; order Characiformes; family Acestrorhynchidae; genus Acestrorhynchus; species Acestrorhynchus altus. The sequence goes on along the minus strand of CM067510.1, from coordinate 32,458,472 downwards.
CATTATTTTTACACAGTAAAAACTAACGGAGAGCAGATTTTAGCACTGGTCTTGATATAATACAGGGTCTACTATAAATATCAGCTGATGGCCGATTGCATATCTGGGCTGAAAATGGGCCAATATTAAAGCAACATTATGTAGCATTTTAGCCTAAAATAACAGTTTAAAAATCATGTTGACACTCCAGTGTCTCGTAACGAGGAGAATGGCATCGCTTACATTCCCTCTCTGGGCTCAAAACTCTGACCGCACTAAGTAACTTTGGTGAAGCAGACTGAAAAACACTCACAAGAACCGTGTAACGCGACAGTCAAATCCATGTAACCTCCTATAATGTTACTCTAAAACAGTCCACCATGCTTGCTCCACCTTTAGTATTTCTCAGCTTGTCCAGAATAAGAGAGCCTTAAAGCACAAATCCCACTTCCTGACGTGAGGGGCAGCGCAGAAGCCAGATATACCGATTCTCACATAATGCTGCTGAAAGGATCGTGTTTATTTATAGGTCAACATGCATGTTACTGCACCGGTGTGTGAATGAAGATGTGAGTGAATGTATATCTGTATGCCCAGATAAGGATGTCCCCTGGATGCAGTCCTCCAGGTGGACCTTCATTTCCGGTAGTTTGTGAGGAGCACTGATTGTAGAACATCCTTGGGTATCTAGAAAGGCACTGTATAAGTGTAACAGTGTATAAGTGTAACCCTTCGGCCCACATCCATAGAGGCCCACTTGGATTTTGCCCTGTTCTCTAGATGGCCAGTCCATCACTGATGTGGACATACGCATCTTTGACCACTTCTGGACATGGTTGAGTGATCAGATTACAACGTGTCCTTGAGGCACAGAGCTGTTTACACCTGGACACGCATTTGGTATCCTGATAGTATCTGGAGATACTTTGACTGGATTGTGTTTTTGTACTCTGACTGGATCGTTTCCATTTTACTTTCTGTTTGCGGCTTCTCGGAGACGGTGGACAGTTTAGCGGAACCGGGGTGGTTCTATACTGCAGTGGAGCAACGGCTGGTTCTCAGTTGATTTTAATTTGTAATAACACAGTAATTAAATGAGGCTTTACAGAAGACCACTGGCTTCTCAACTATGTAAATTTTTATTTTATTTTTTTATTTTAAATATATATATATATATATAATGTAATATATTAATATATTTAATATTATGAATAATTTAATATTATTATATATAATAATAATGAATAATTTAAAATATAGTATATATATATATATATATATTTTTTTTTTTTTTTATCAGAATCAGAATCAGAATGACTTTATTAATCCCAGAGGGATTGCAAACTCATACAGCTGCACTCATCTATATAAAATATAAAGATAGAATAATTAAAAAATAAAAATAAAAATAGATATAGAGTAATAAAAACATTAAGAAATGGAAACATATACATATTAAAATACTTACATATACATGTAAATAAAGCCAGTGGCTATGATAATAAATAAATATGAGCCTCCAGAGTTATTGCACAGATAAGTAAAATTAATGTATATTCTTCGGTTTTAAAACTTGACCATTTGACAGTCTGAACATTTCGATGATACTTTATTAAATGTCTCATTGCTGTGACTAAATATAGCATCAGCTGGACTGAAGTTCCCACCTCTGGGATCCGTGCGGATCGACATTTTTCATGACAGTTCAGAAGTTAATATAATAAAAACGAAACGCCGAAACCAATGACTTTGACATCGCTGTCGTCATGATGCCTGAAACAGACACTAACGGAAAGTCGTTCTGCCACATCCAGTTAGTCCTCTCCAAAAGATCAGTCTCGCTCTCTTAAAGAGAGAGATTTCAAATACAAGCCTCTCAGTCATAATCAGGATCCACTTCCACACATGCTGACCAGCGTCATCGGGGATCGTTTTCATTTAGACTGCTGCTCAGACGTTTGGAGTCAGAGTGGAGCGGATAAACGTGTCAAATGATCGTCCTTTGTCTCTTCAGTGGTTTCAGTTTGACTGTGATTTTATGAAATGTGATTTAATGTAACCTTTATCCGACATTCGTCAGAACAGCTCGCGCTCCCAAACTCTCCCGCACGGACCGCTGGGCTTATCACTGAGATAAAGGGCTTGTAGTTCAGGCCACTCCTTTGGTTTGTGTTTGGTTTCTTTAAACTTTCACTTTCCTTTGACTCTGCAGTCACGTCCTTCTGAAGCCACGTTCCGTCATCTTTTCAGAAACACAGAGTGGTCACGGTTTTGTGTTTCTGCATCGGCCCAAATATTTATGAGGTCCGTCACATCACTGTCCGACCCCTGACCACCTCCCGCACTTCCATCGTCCATTTTCCTTCTGGCCTGGTGGTTCGGGAACCAGCCTTGTGACTGGAAAGTAATCGAACCGGCAGGCTTTTAACTCCCCGGTTGCTCCCTGGGCACCGTGGATAGGGCTGCCCACCGCTCCGGGCACGTGTGCTCAACTTCCAGACCCGACTATGCCACCTGCATGGAGCTCATTATTCATTATTCATTCATTCATACCTGTATCATTACTACAAGCTAAACTGTGTTTATCTCCCCTCCCTCCATTTTATTTTTCACTTCATTTCTTTTCCACTTTCCATCCCAATGTATTGTGCCGTTGTTATGAGGACGGGTTCCTCTCTTGAGCCTTGGTTCCTCTCAAGGTTTCTTGCTCCAAAACTGAGGGAGTTTTTCCTTGCCACTGTTTGCCCGCTGGCTGCTCATTTGAGGCTCGGACCCGGATCTTTGTAAAGCTGCTTTGTGAGAACTTCCTGTTGTAAAAAGCGCTAAATAAATAAAATTTGATTGATTGATTGATTGATTGATTGATTGATTGATTGATTGATTGATTGATTGATTGATTGATTGATTGATTGATATCATCAAATATTAATGCTGAAATCAAGATGTCATTGTTTTGGTGCGTAGGTTCTCCCACTGATCCAGACCCAGGTCTGCTTCTCACGTGAGTTGCACAGGTAGAGCAGGATTATGGCCTCAGTCCAGAAGAGAAAAGGGTTGACGTACAATTTATTAAACAATATTTTCTTCAATCATATCTTTATATTTTTTGGTTTTGAACAAAGTGTGATTCAGTTTCGTACAGTTCTGTCTGTAAGAATCCAGCAAAACCGAGCGACATTATTGACTTTACATCCCCGAGAGTGGTTTTCTTTTCCCAGTCTCTGTTTGTGCACTCAGGCTCACACACACACACACACATACATATGCACGCACGCATGCATGCACACATATACACACACACACACACACAGACGCAAACATGCACACACATGAGTCTGAGGGGTTCGTTCCAATACCTTTCCTCAAACTAATTACCTTAATTGGCTTTCCCAAAGCAGCAGCAGGAATCTATTATCTGGTGTTTATTAGAGCTGTGTGCAGCAGACGGCTGGAATCGACCACTGACTGAAACCATCTCACACACGAGTGCACCGTGTGTTAAAAGGAAAGTCTAGGAAAGTCCAGATGCTAAAACTCTACAGTGCTTTGTCAGGTAATTTGAATCCGGTGTCTGTCGTGCTTTTGGTGGGAATGATGCATTCTTGAATAGGCTGAAGCTTGATTTCTGATCTCAAGGGTGGGGGCTTCAATCAACTGAGCACTAACTGTACCTGCAGGGTGCTGGTAAAGCACAGAATAGCAATAAACTCACGGCTTATAGAGGGAAAAAACCAAAATGAGATCTACTGCTTTGGAAATGGAGGCAGGAATGTCTTTAAATCTGCTTTCCAACTGAATTAAATAGCAGTTTAAATGCCAAAGGATTTTCCAGTCTATGTTTACTGCTCTGTCCACATGTACATACAGACTCTGACTGATCAGAGAGAGGGGGCGGGGCTGATGCTCAACCTGCATACAGACTCTGACTGATCAGAGAGAGGGGGCGGGGCTGATGCTCAACCTGCATACAGACTCTGACTGAAGAGGGGGCGGGGCTGATGATCAACCTGCATACAGACTTCTGACTGATCAGAGAGAGGTGTGGCTGATGCTCAACCTGCATACAGACCTGACTGACCAGAGAGAGGGGCGAACATGTCACCTGCACAGACTCTGACTGATCAGAGAGAGGGGCGCTGATGATCAACTCCAGTGCCAGACTCTGACTGATCAGAGAGGGGCGGGCTGATGCTCAACCTGCATACAGACTCTGACTGATCAGAGAGAGGGGCGGCTGATGCTCAACTCCACATACAGACTCTGACTGATCAGGAGAGAGGGGGCGGGCTGATGATCAACCTGGTGCTACAGACTCTGACTGATCAGAGAGAGGGGCGGGGGCTGATGTCAACCTGGCATACAGACTCTGACTGATCAGAGAGAGGGGCGGCTGATGCTCAACCTGCATACAGACTCTGACTGATCAGGAGAGAGGGGCGGGCTGATGATTGACCTGCATACAGACTCTGTCTGAGAGAAAGGAGCTGTTGCTCAACCTGCATACAGACTTGACCGATCAGGAGAGAGGGGCGGCTGATGACATTCGATTGTTTTTTTTGTTTGTTTTTTCAGACTGTGAAGTATTGTGTAGTGCTTATTATAAACATCCTTGTCGATCTAATCATTACAAATAACTCATTCTATTTTAAGCTTGAGTAGCCTAGGATCAAATATCGATGTGACCATCTCCCAGGCAAATACCTTTCTAATTATTTCGGAGAGTAAATGTGTACATCAAACATATGAAAACAACAAAATTGGCCCAGGGTCTGGGGTTGTTAATGCAGCTGCGCCCACACTGGGGATGTCTATTGGTTTTCAGATATACAATTATTGATTGACTGTTTCAGAATGATGAAGCTGTAGATGGAACCTGCAGTGGAAAGCATACTGAAGCCTGGGACGCTTGTAGAAGTAGCTCAAAACTTCCAAAAAACACCTGGAAGCGAAACGTGATCAAATCTTGAGGGTAGAGGTTTGAAGAAATGACAGTATAATCCAGAAATATACATCATATTACTATGGATGGAAAATTTGATACAGTGGACAGATGGATGGTGGTTATGTCTTCTGAGCCTGCAAGATCCAGTGTAATTTGAAGCGCAGTTCATGCTGACGCCCACTGCTCTGTAAAAGGGACAACAGCATTCTGTTGTTGCTGCTCCAGACATAACGGTCCACTAGCTGCACTGTGTATCTCTGGTGAAGGCAGGACAGCATTGAGAACCGCAATGTCAGCAACTCGAGTCTTATTTAGCTTCTTTAAGTTGCAAGTTGCAAACATTGCTGACACATATGTGCATTTGCGTTTTGTCTAGTCCCTGTAAAGAAGTACTGCCAATAGATTAGACTTCTGAGCACTATGGCACCACATGACTGAAGTGTTGTATGGGCCAGGGTATGATGCCTCCAGCATTGAGCTGTAGAGCACTAAACTGTGTTCTGTGAAATGGACCATCCACTTCTGGGATGAGTTGAGGAGTCGATCATCCAACGCCCTGACTTCATTAACTTATATATATATATATAAAAGCATGTCAGCAGTTTGAAATGCAGAGCTGGTTTAAATATACCCAGTGCATCTCTTTACATGAGAGTTCGAGAACTCTTCTTCATGAGTTTCTAGTAGGGTCTGATATCATTTGATTCTCTATTACTTTGGGGGGTGAGGAGTGCTGGGAGTGGTGGGGAGATAAAAGCAGTCCCAGTTTAGCTATAGAAGTAATCGGGAAACCTTGGTTTCCAGAGAAACTGCCGGTTCTCTGTGAAGTGAAGACATGACAGTTGAGGGGATGATAAGGGGAAAGAGAGGAGATGAGAAGACGGGAAGGAAGCGCGCTCAGGACTGCACCGAACAGATGAGGAGAGGATGCAGCACAACGATCAGGGGCCAGTGACTCACAGATGGTACAAAATGTCCAAAACCGAACGAGGAGACTCTAAAGGAGGAAATAAACACTCAGAAACACATCAGAGAACATGTGATTTGAGCAGCAGAGCATCTGAATACAGAGCTTTAAGGAAGTGGGGCGTAAATAAACTCCTCCTCCAGTCTAAAATCATTTTCCAGTTCTGCCAGTAGAACATGCTTTCAACAAGGCCTTGTGTTATTATAGTAACATCAGCTCTTTTACACTAATCAGATGTTTCCAGGTTCTCAGAAGACAAAATCAGCAAAAATCATCCTGGATTGGCTGGGTAAAGCTGGTATAGGCTGGTATAGCTGGTTGCCCATTGGTAAGTGGTTGAGCTGGTATCCATATTCACACTATGGGTTTGAAGTGCACAGATTCTGAATGAATTCATTGTTTTAGTAAATATATTTCCATGTAATTGTTCTGTTCTACTTTGTAGTGAATTTTTTAATGCGTTTAGGTTCAAAAGCTCATTTGGTTCAACAACATACAAAATAAATCTGTTTTTGTATTGATTTATTTGATTTTTTTTTCAGCACTGGGCTGTTTATTACTCAAACTCTGCCTATGGGGTGATTTGTAACTATTACACAGAGTTCATTAACCTTTGGCCCCTAGGCCAATTTGTGCAACATGTTCATAGTGTGATGTAAGTTTATTCACCAAAAATTAGGAAAGTATTTAGGAGGACAAATAAAATAAAATAAAAATCAATTTTGCAAACTCAATTATTATTTTTGTTATTTATGTATATATTTCAGTATTATCCTTCAGGACTTTTATTCTGAAATCAGCATGCAGACCCTCCTCTTCATTTCTTGCTCTATAAGCCAATATCTGGCCAGTGATGTCATCAACCCCGCCCCTCTCTCTCTCTGATCAGTCACTAAATTGTGGCGCAGGCTGGAGCCTCAGCCCCCGCCTCTGGATCAGTCAGAGTCTGTATGCAGGTTGAGCATCAGCCCCGCCCCCTCTCTCTGATCAGTCAGAGTCTGTATGCAGGTTGAGCCTCAGCCCCGCCTCCTCTCTGTGATCAGTCAGAGTCTGTATGCAGGTTGAGCCTCAGCCCCGCCCCCTCTCTGTGATCAGTCAGAGTCTATGTTCACGTGGACAGAGCAGTAAACATGAACTGGAAGCTCCTTTGATATTTAAACTGGGATTTAATTCAGTTGGAAACGAGTGAATTTGAGCTGCTTTCTGAGCTGATTTACTGACTGATAATTCGTCACACAAGTGAATTTGTGTTAGATATGATAAAGAGAGACAGCAGACTGGACATTTTTATCAGACTTCCTGATCCGCAGGTCCTGCCCATTTTGTGCCCAGCATGTGCAGTGCAAACTGTGACTTGGATCAGGTCGCCACTATGAGTCAGTGGATTAGCAGCACTGCAGCATCACATTGTGTGTTTGGTCCACTAAACGGGAAAATCCTTCTTTTGCACTCCATCAGACTGATGGACTGAGTCACTGACCTGTATGCTCTACTAGATTATACTCATGGTGAGGTCAGATTGAGTCTCTGACCAGTACAAACTACAAGATTATGCTTAGAGTCAGGTCAGATTGAGTCACTGACCAGTACACACAACTACACAGAATTATGCTAAGAGTGGGGTCAGTCTGAGTCGCTGACCAGTATACATTACTAGATTATTCTCAGAGTCGGTCAGACTGAGTCTCTGACCAGTATACACTACTAGATTACTCTCAGAGTCGGTCAGACCGAGTCTCTGACCAGTATACACTACTAGATTACCCTCAGAGTCAGGTCAGATTGAATTGCTGACCACTTTACAAAAATCAATTTTACATGAAGAGCACAATTTAATGAATCGAAGTTTGGCAGATTGGCGTGTGGTGGGAACGTTCTGCTGACTGTTGTGATTCGCTGCTGTTGCCGGTGGCTGTTGCAGAAAGTTCCTTCAAAAGATTCCAAACATTCCAGTTGCCGTCGTCTGTCTGTCATCACACTGTAAACACACAATTAGGTTAAATGGGTTTTTTACCAACTTTCTTCAAAGCTTCTAGAAACATCTGTGAAGGAACGCCGTGTGGGCGGAGCATAGACAGATCAATTCCATGTGTAATAAGGGTCTCTGGTGGGCGTTTTCCTCCCAGCGATATTCAAATAATCCCGTACATTCAGAGTCTGCCCAGCGTCACGGTCTGTCCACTGACCACCAGAAACACTGGGACATTTGGGCTTCACTGGCTGACGTTCCATGCTATCCTGCGTGTTTGGTGCTTGTTATATTTCACAGAAACAGGTATTTTAACATGAGAGCGACTGAAGTGCTGCCGGTTCAGACGACCTCCTGTGTTCTCATAACGTCTGCAGAAGAAGCTGACTTTCCCTCTAATATGTAAGATACCATTTATAACCATAAGTCTAGAGAAGAGGGACAAAAGCACAAAGCGGGATTAAAGCGCCATTAAGCCGTCTGAAATTCCTGATGGTGAGAAATCCCCCTTAATCTCCAGCTCTTCTGAAAGACTTTCTCATTTTCTCAGCAGGTCATTGTGAAGAATCCATGTGTTCTGCTCTTATTTCACCACCATAAAGCTCTATAAATAATCCACCACATAGCACCAGCTCTCTCTCTTTCTCTCTCTCTCTCTCTCTCTCTCTCTCTCTCTCTCACACACACACACACACACACACACACTCTCTCTGTTCCCTACTACCCCCCCCCCCCCCCTCTCTGTTGGCTGTGTTAGAACAATGTGTGTGAGTGTGTGTGTTCGCGTGTGCCCATGGCGCTGTATCGCCTCTCTCTCCGGAGGCACTGTCCTGGTCTGATTACTGGGCCATGGTTCATGCTCCTCGAGGCAAGAAGCATATTTCTGTTGGCTCTCTGAGCACAGCCACCAGCGCGGCCCCTCTGCAGTGACAGGAGCCCCCTGCTGGGAGCGCATTTGGGCCAGCCTGGTCTCCCCGCTCACAGAAAACTCCTCTGAGCAGAACTGGCTCAGGTTTGACCCCCGCAGGAGCGGCTGGCAGCCCGCTTCCTCCTGAGCTCCAGCACACTGGGGAAACAGCCATGTGGCCATCTGAAGTGCGTCACTAAAACAGGGCACACACAGGTCCGCTCGCTTCGTGCCAGAGCTAATTTTACTTCAAATACACCAGTCTGCTCCTCATTATCTCACACACACCACACCGTAGCTGCTCCGAGCACTACATACCTACATCTACAACAATAACCACTATAGTGTTATTAATTAAAGCGTGAATATGAATAAATAATACGCATTCTGATGATGATGATGATGATGTCCTTCGGAAAATATGAAAGCATTAAAAAGCGCTAATGAGTTCAGTGAGCTTTGATTTCTAATGAAATGAAGTAGAAGCTCCAGACCCCGTTAGAACAGATGCAGGTAAACAGCAAAGTAGTTGGGATCTTCTGAGCTGGTCTGAAGAACAAAGCTTGGTTCCAGGTTTCTCCAGGTTCAATTCTATCAGCAGCACATCTGATTTAACATCACTAAGAACGCAGGTGTTGAGGAGACTGTAAGTAATACTAGACTCCCATGAGGAGAACTTTGGAGATCATTGTTTGGTACGGTGGTGTATGTGGACAACCCGTTCCACAGATGTGCAAATGCACACACAGCCTGTCTAGCCCCTGTAGAGGAGTACTGCCAACAGAATAGCACTTTCTGGAGCGTGAACCTAACACGAACCTATAAGAGCACCTCTGGACTGTGGTACCAAAGTACCGGAACGGTGTGATGCAAGCAGGACGGTCATTGAAGAGTTATGCGGTATGAAGGAGGCCTTTCTGGCACTCCCTCTCTGACCTTTGGTGTGGTCTACCTGGAAGGCTTTTTCCAGCCGTGAGGTAAATGGTGGACGAGCATTATGTTAATGAAGGTTTGTTTTTTTGCCCTTTATCCAGGGTTTTGTGTTCTTTCATGCATGTATGCTAATGCACCATTTGCGTATCTGTGCAGATCTCAGATCCCGTCGCTAAAGCTCGGCAGAGGAACGCAATGAGAATTTAATCTATTTCAGGCAGCCGGGAACGGGATATCGGGTTTGGCATTACGCCAGCTACCTGCCTAACGTTTTTACCCTACAAAATGATATATGTGTGGTGATAACGTCAGACATGGACATGGAGAATTGCGTTAGTTGATGATGTGGTTTGGGGTCTTATCTAAAGCAGAGCAGTGTGTTGAAAACAAGTCTTAATCTAAAGCACGTACAGGAGTTGGACAATGAAACTGAAACACTGTCACTGTCATTGTCATTGTAGTGGGAGGTTTCATGGCTAAATTGGAGCAGCCTGGTGGTCAATCTTCATTAATTGCACCAGTAAGAGCAGAGTGTGAAGGTTCAATTAGCAGGTAAGAGCACAGTTCTGCTCAAAATATTGCAATGAACACAACATTATGGGGGACATACCAGAGTTCAAGAGGACAAACTGTTGGTGCATGTCTTGCTGGCGCATCTGTGACCAAGACAGCAAGTCTTTGTGATGTATCAAGAGCCACGGTATCCAGGGTAACGTCAGCACCACCAAGAAGGACCAACCACATCCAACAGGATTAACTGTGGACGTGAAAGGAAGCTGTCTGAAAGGGATGTTCAGGTGTTAACCTGGATTGTATCCAAAAAATGTCCTTCACAAGACGAATTGACACTGTATTGGCCGCAAAAGGAGGCCCTAGATCACCAAACTAATCAATTATTGTGATCTAAAACCAGGTGTTTCAGTTTCATTGTCCAACCCCTGCACATACAGAGTAAAACACACAGGGAAGAAGAGGATGGTCATGAAATAATACAGTAGCTGTTAAAATGATACTGTTAAAATGCCGTTACATGTTGTTTACTAGGCTTCATATCTCAGGATCAGAGTCACCTACAGACAAGATACACATCCTAACAACCCTAACCCATATAACCATCACTGTGTGATGAATTATCAGTGAGGAGCAGTTTAACCAGCAAGTGCTGCTCTTTTCTGTGACAAACCTTAAAGGTGGCAGCGTCAGCTGTCCCAGTTTTAAATTGCCATTGCCAGAACTAATCCAAAAGGGCCTTAACTGGGCCATATTCGGCCTGGTATCGTCTGCAATCGGGACGTGTCGACTGTAACAAAGAAATAAATAATGCGTCTGTTTACAGTCTGAGCATGATTCCTTCGATACGGCTTAATTTCGACTCTGTGTTTTCATCTGAAATGGTTTTCCTGATACTCGGGTACTGATACTGATACTTCTACTGTTAGATGTTCTACAAGTTACAGTTCAGTGCACCTGTGGTCAGTATTGCTGTTGCTATGGGTCATTCATACCATAGAAGAACCATTTTGGGTCTGTAGAACATTGTTCTACAAGGATTGTGTAGAGAACCATTGGTGTTATCGATGTGGGAGAGTGGAGGACCTACAGTTTAAGGAGTCTCTAAACGATGTTCATGATGTAATATAAATTCTATACTATGAAGAACCATTGAGGAGTGGAGAACAGGTGGACTAAGGTTCATGCAGTGCTGATCAGTGAGGACTGGAGTTGATCCTTTTAAGTCATCTCTTCTTCTTCTTCTTCTTCTTCTTCTTCTTCTTCTTCACTTATAGACTTTGTAATCACAGATTGTAATCACAGTGCACTGAGCTCCATCTGGCTCCTCAGGCTGTGGACTGTGTATAGTGTGTTGTTCACCGTACAAACAGACACATAGACGTTATGATATATACGTGCATATATGTCATAATAGGTTGAAGGTTAAACTAAAATGTTTGGCATTAATACTTACAAATCAGCACATCAGCGCTGTTACACACACACACACACACACACACACACACACACACACACACACACACACACACACATCACATTTTAGTGATGAAAGGAAATTATTTAAAACATCTTTTTAAGTCGACTAATGTTGATGCTTGTGTTCTTGGTAGTGTGTGTGTGTGTGTTTGTATATATATATATATATATATATATATATATATATATATATATATATGCACTGTGAATATCTACATATATACAATGCAAATTAATTAAAATGAAATGAAATTAGATATTTGTATCTATTTATTCATTACATTTAAAGTGATATATTTCAAGCTATTTTTGCCTTTTACATGTAATAAATCGAGAATTTGACAGGTTACCTCTTTGAATGAAACTGTGATCACGAATCAGCTTTTTAACAATATTAATATTATTATTAGTATTTGTAGATCTTGCACAAACATTTGGGCAATTATTACATTTTGGAATTGTATCAGATTTCAATGACAGTGAGCAACTGCACTCTGTATTTGGGCCACTTCAGGATTTCATGTGTTTGTAGTCCTTTTAGGATAGATAGATAGATAGATAGATAGATAGATAGATAGATAGATAGATAGATAGATAGATAGGTAAGTAAGTAAGTAAGTAAGTAAGTAAGTAAGTATGTATGTATGTATGTATGTAGACGCAATTAATTTGACCAAAACATTGAAATATATTTTTGGCAAATAAAAGTACGTCACACTCTTTAAAATATCACAGAAAAGTGGCCTTGAGTTTTAAAACAATGTGGCTTTAGTTAAAAAAAATTGTGTAAAATGTAAATCCCACATTTCTCCGATTTTTTCATCAAAGTGTGTCCTCAAAAAAGTAAACACACACACACACACACACACACACACACACACACACACACACACACACACACACACACACACTTATACCTTAGATCAACAATTCTCCAGCTAGAACTGTTGCATAATTCATCACGTGTAGTTCTCAGCAATGAAGGAATTGACAGAATAATGGATTTCCAGCAGAACATTTAGCATCATTAGACCGTTCATCATTTTACATGACAGGACCTGGAATCAGTTCTGCTCCCTGTGTGCTCGGCTCCCGTTTTAAATCGACAAAATCCGGAATACCCCCCTTAAGTGGCATGTTTATCATTGTGTAGTTTTAGTGAAACGAGCTTATGAATATGAATAAGATGTATAGAGTTTGTGGGATCATCAGTAGGTAGCACTTGGAATCGAACCCAGCGTGCCATCTGTCGTGGAAGATGAATATGAATGTGCTGGAGAACGTACAGATGAGTGCCACTTTTCACCAAGCCGAACGGAGGTTGAGTATTTGTTTGTGGTAGAATATTCACACATTAACCCGTTTCCCGCAGCGGGGGAAGAGCACAGGTTGGAATGTATAATGAGCGGCAGCTCGAGATTCAGAGGAAGAGTGAAATCTTATAACGGGCACTTTTCCCTCGGGGGGCTGCAGCTGATGGTAATTACCTAACAGGTGTTAACTGGTTTGGACTTGGATCATTAAGTATTTGAAACAGTTCAGGTATTGGCCTCCTTTCCATGTGTGTGTGTGTGTGTGTGTGTGTGTGTGTTCATCCAGGTGTCTGAGCAGTTCCTCAGATAAATGGTCCTGGAGGGCCAAGGTCCAGTTTTCCCTGCTCAAGCAGACCTGCTACACCTGTCAAACTGATCCAGGTGTGTTTGAGTGGGGACATTGTTGAATTATGCTGGAGACGAGAGAGTTCTTCTCACGGACGAGTGTGTCGTGATCTGTACGAAGCTCAAATCTCTGCACTGCTGGTGCTCCTGGTCTGAACCGGTCAGAGCTACGTGGCAGTGTTGGGGTATTAACCCAGAAATCGTTTTAACAAGCGTATTGCAGAACAATCGTGGAACTGTTTTTGCTGCTATATAGAAACCGTTTTAAAGGTTCTTTAAAGGTATGTTAGAACGCATCGAGTCATAGTTGTGTCTGTGATAGAAGTATCACATATGTAACCTTTGATTGAGTGAAAAATAACCAGGTGTGGTTTTATCAAACTGTAGCCAGATCCAGACTGAAAGAGAGAGGCTGACGAAGAGAGTGTGAGAGAAAGAGTCAGGCTGAAAGAGACCAGAGTCAGGCTGTGAGAGAGACTGAGAGACCAGAGTCAGGCTGAGGGACCGAGAGACCAGAGTGAGGCTGAGGGACTGAGAGAGACTGAGAGACCAGAGTCAGGCTGAGGGACTGAGAGACCAGAGTGAGGCTGAGGGACTGAGAGAGACTGAGAGACCAGAGTCAGGCTGAGGGACTGAGAGACCAGAGTGAGGCTGAGGGACTGAGAGAGACCAGAGTCAGGCTGAGGGACTGAGAGAGACCAGAGTCAGGCTGAGAGAGACCAGAGTCAGGCTGAGAGAGAGACCAGAGTCAGGCTGAGGGACTGAGAGACCAGAGTCAGGGTAAGATACTGAGTGAGACCATAGTCAGGCTGAGGGACTGAGAGACCAGAGTCAGGGTAAGATACTGAGTGAGACCATAGTCAGGCTGTGAGAGAGACCGAGAGAGATCAGAGTCAGGCTGTGAGAGACTAAGAGACCAGAGTCAGGCTGTGAGAGACTGAGAGACCAGAGTCAGGCTGTGAGAGACTGAGAGACCAGAGTCAGGCTGTGAGAGACTGAGAGACCAGAGTCAGGTTGAGGGACAGAGAGAGACCAGTGTCAGGCTGAGGGACGGAGACAGACCAGAGTCAGGCTGAGGGACGGAGACAGACCAGAGTCAGTCTGAAGGACGGAGACAGACCAGAGTCAGTCTGCCCTCCCACTGATAGAGAATGAATATATAGTTATTATGTTACTCACTAACATTTTGTTAGTGAAAATCACATCACCACTGTTTACTATCATGGTATTATATTTGAAGTCCGAACGTCCTCTGTCTCTGTAACACACGGGACACAGAGAGAGATTAGGCCTGAAAGTGCCAGAACATTCCTTTAAAGAATTCACCAATGAAGCTTCTCTCAGCTTGAAAGACCCGGCCGTGTTACTGATAAGTTACATGTGTGTAGTGGACATATCTCCCTCTAGTCCTGTCCTCAATGTTAAGCCTTGATGTATGATATGTATATGCTCCCTCCATCATTTTTCATCTCCGCTCTCAGCTGGCGAAAGCACTTTCAGACTTTGCTCAAGTGGATATTGTGGCTCCATATGGGATTCCCTGCTAGAGGTTTTCTTTTTTTTTCCCCGACAGAAGAAAGGCTCGCCTTGGCATCCGTTTTCTCATCTGCGGGAGGAGATCCTCTGCCTCGGAGAAGCTCAGGTTTCTCGAGCGCTGTTGCTAAGGCTTTATGTTGGGGTCCATATCCGTCGTTCAGCACTTTTTTAAAGAGAGTAGAGCTCGAACGCGAGAAGCTCTTTCAGCACTTTCGAGGTAAACGTCGACTGTTCCGAATGCGGCGTTTCCCGTGTCATCGTAACGAACAATGCGATGCGCATATTTAATGTTCTATACGTCATTACTGACGTCTCTGAGAAGGAGCGAAGCATAAACTCTCCCCAAGGCCGAATGTTTAAGGCACGTTGCGACAGCGCCAAAATCACGGCTCGCGTTGCAGCACAAAGGCTGGGCGCCGAGGTTCGAGGGGGGATCGCTGTGTTGAGCTGGAGCCGAAGCCATGCATAATGCACACTTACTGCCTCTGATATAAAAGCGTCTCAGATATGATTCATGACGGACTGTTATTCTTACTGTTCTCAATCGGGTGCGTTCAGATCTTCCTCGACTGCATAGAGCAGAAAATATGAGGCATAAATTTGAGACATAAAAATTCCTCTTGAATGCGTTACGCTTTTGTGAAAATAGTGTTAAATAGTTCATCAAATTCCAGTTTTCCGCAGGGATTCTTCAGCACACAGGGCCTCCTCTACGTCTGTCACAGCATCTGTTTAATGCATTAACCCTTTCAAGTGCGAGATAAAGCTCGTACTAAATGAGTAACTTCATTATTAACTTCAGGATGTACTCCGAATTCTGGAGGATGTCTACTGGTCCATTCCTCAGGGACCGTCCCCCAGTGTAACGCAGGGTCGGGGACCTCCAGTCTTGGAGCAGCAGAAATGGTAGTAAAGCTTGAGCAGTACAAACTCTGCTGACCCTGGAAATGCTCCAGACTACGCTGGACTCTAGATCTGTTGATTGTGCATGCTTCAGCCATTCCACGTACAGTAGAGTTCAAAGCGTGCAGGTAGAACCTCCGTTTGCCTGCTCTGGAGGTACCGTTTCGAGTTGGACTTGTTGCTATGTGGTTTGCTGAGGCTGCATTGAAGTATTTCGAACATGAAGTTGATCATCAATGTACAGCATTGTTTCACCACTTAACTCTTAGAACCTGAGATCTGCAGTTTGCTGGACGTTTTCTAGTGTTCAGGATCAGAGTGACCTACAGGCGTGATACATAGACCAATACACACTTTCCCTCACTATCATGACATCATAGTGCGATGAATTATCTATCCATCCATCCATTTTCATGCTCAACCTGCATACAGACTCTGACTGATCAGAGAGAGGGGGCGGGGCTGATGAGATCACTGACCCCGATATTGGTTTATAGAGTAAAATGAGAAGGGAGGGGCTGTTTGCGCTCTTTCTTTACTGACACAGGGTTCAAATTTCAGAATAAAAGTCCAGAGGAGGGATCATACTGACATAAATACATAAATAACAAAAAATTTAAAATATTTTTCTCAATGTCGAGTATTATTACTATTTATTTATTATTAATTTACTAACAAAGTTATTTATTTAAAGATATTTAAAGATACTTATTATTATAATAAGTATTGCATTTGCAGCTCATGAACACTTTGGATGATCATTTTCCAACAGCTTTTCTGAGATACAAAGTGTTTTTATGTTTGTAAAAGTAAATGTTTTCATAAAAATAAATATACAAATATTTAAATTCTCTTATTCCCGTATTTAAATGTCAAATGAAGCCAAGTCAATGTAGCCTAGGATATCGTGAACATAACGATATTTGGCATGTGTCCTAGAGTTCCAAAGGTCAAAAAAGGGTCACAGCTGGAATAAGTGAAATGTATTGGTGGGCTATTCCCACATGACTCTGACTTCTAATAGAGTTGATGGAGAAACGATATGAAGGCAATGCTATTCTGTTGAAATGTTCTCTCAAGGTCTCATAAGAACTTCATATGCCGCCAACATACTGCAGCAATCGTGGCAGAAGCAGCTCTGTCTGCTGGTTTAAGCCCTTATACGAAGAAGGGGAGAGCAGAGAAAGAAGCGTCTCAGGGCAGAGAGGAAAATCCTCTGAGGAGATGATACTTGACATTTCGCAGTCAGGATGCTCGAGTCTTCCTGCATCGCCTGCATTTCACTAATGTCAAGAACAAGAGGCAGACATGAGGAGGAGAGTCGCCTGTGATGTGGAACGGAAATCACTCGCGAGCCCAGATGCCCTTCTCACACTGCCATCCCATGAGACCCAGCAGATCCTGAAATACTCTCCTGCATCTTTAATGAGCCCCTCGAAAGGTATCTCATGGCCACACTGTTGACTCGCCCTCTGTCTGCTTCGTGGTAACCCATGAGGGGTAGTCTGTACCAAAATCACATTTACACAGTTTCCCCCAAAACTCGGAAGTGACGGAAGTTGTCCGATGCATGGACAAAAGTATTGGGACACCTGCTCATTCGTGGTTTCTTCCAGAAGAAGAAAGTAACTCAGTAAGTCTCTACTGTCCTTCAGCTGAATCCTTTCTACTAGATTGCGTTCAGTGTCAAGAATGTTGGATGATCACCACCTCACCTCATCCCCGAAGTGCTGGATGGAGCTCCATCATTCCAGAGAAAACAGTTCCACTGCTCCACAGCTCAACGCTCATGGATTTTATACCCCTCTAGAGTGGCGTTAGACATGGTGCCGGGAGGTTCATTTTGTTAATCTGCTCCACAGTGACCTATTCTATCATCAAGCTGATCTCACTGGTTGACCAGTTTGATAAAGCTGGTCATATTATCTCCCTATTGCTGCACCTCAATTAAAGCCCCGCGACTCCCTTTTTCCCATATACTTCGAGTTCTGACTGAGGTCTCTGAGTAGAACTGACATTGCATGATTGCATTGTTTTGAAATATACTGCGATATTAAAAGATACAAGAATTTCACCTGGTATAGGGTTCTACTATTTCCAAGATGACACATATTCGATAATGCAGTTTCCATTAAGAAAAAAGCAACAACTAAAATCCAAATGGGAAAAAAATAAAAATAGGAAAATCCAAATGGGAAAAAAAAGGGAAAATAAAATGGTCCTATATGTTTAATCAGAAGCCGCAAAGTGTCAGTGATTCATATGATATTAATAATGCACTCGGTTTATCCCAAACTGGAGTAGAATTGTGATATTAGGCTGATAAAAACTCACTGAAAATAAGGTGTGAATGTTCCTGTACAAATTAATTTTCTATCAAATCAGTGTCGTTTGGTTTTGTTTGTATAATTACTCATTTATTTCACATATTACTTCAATGGGGAGGAAATTTGAATGGGAAAAAGCAATCCCACAAAAAAGATTAAATAAGAAAAAAATCTAATTAAATGGATTTCATAGGGCCTTACTTTCTATAAAATTATAGAATCCACAAAATTTATTTGTATATCATTTTTACAGCTGGTGTCACGAAGCTGCTTTAGGGAAATCAAAAATAAGGTCATCGACACGAAACGTAAATGATAAAGACATAAACTCCCGGTCAGCCAAAGGCCGACAGTGCAGGAGAAAGTCCCTCAGAGCTGGAGGAAGAAACCTTGGGAGGAACCCGGCTCATGAGGGGGGACACCTCCTCCTCCTCTGGTCAGACTACTCATGCATTATCGATAAGGGGACACTGGAGCCCCACACGTCTGCTGCAATGCTCAAGTGAACCGGAGTACTGGTAGTTGATGGTGGTCATAATAGTAACAGTAGCAGATAATTAGGGTCTGTCTAAATGTCTGATGGCAGGTGGGCAGCTAGTCCAAATCCAGTACATCCTTCTGACAGCCTTCCCCGGTTTATTGGACATTTCATTTTTATACAGATGCATAAAGAAATTGCACACCCTGCGATGGTCCTTCTGCATATGCACACATGCGACATGAGAAACACATGGAGAATGAATGTCTTTCCTCAGACAGACTCTTCAAGGTTGACGATAAACAGATGTGAACCGCGTCCATCACCTGATGTTCCCCTCACGTCTGAAAGGTGACGTTTGTGCAAATCAGCATATATGATGGAAACAGGCCACACACAGTTCCCTTCTCCTGTTCTACTGATGTGACGCCTGTCCTCTTGAATCAAAAGGCTCCTGAACCGTAGCTGCATTCGGAGAGGAATGGCTTTATGGTTTAACTAGTCCAGGATGGTCAAGGTGGTTGAGAAGTTGGTCATCCACATGAAACATACCGTATGCTGATAAACAAGATGGTTAAGCTGGTTGAGCTGTTGACCACCGTAGCATAGTGTTTCATTTGGGTTTGATGGTTTAACTGGTCTGTCAGCATACTAAACATGACAAAGCTGGTTGGCCAGTCAGGTTGGTCGTGCTGGTTGACGAGCTTCGACAAGCTCATCATACTGGTCAACCACCATGATCACACAGGTCAACCAGCTTTGTTATACAGGTCATGCTGGACAACTACCATGGTCATGTTGGTCAACCATCTTCATCATGCTGGTCAACCACCATGATCATACAGGTCAACCAGCTTTGTTATACAGGTCATGCTGGACAACTACCTTGGTCATGCTGGTCAATCAGCTCGGACTACCTGGTTGATTGGCCTGGTCAGATGGTTCACACAAACTGCGCTGCGCAGATCTCGACATTGAGGCTCTTTTGTTGAAGGGCAGGACTTTATCTGGAAGCAGCAAGCTGATTGGCTCTTTTTGTTAAAGGGCAAAACTTGAGCTTTAAGCAGCAAGCTGGTTGGCTCATTTTGTTGAAGAGACAGAAAAATGCTGGTACAACAGACAGAAGACATTTTTAGCTGCCAAATAAAGATCATTTACATACATTAGGGACAACAGGGGCCCGAGCATTGATCCTTGAGGTGTCCCACATTTTATGTTTCCTGGTTTGGAGAAAGAGCTCTGGCATGAAACTCGCTTAAACCAGATTTTAATCCAGAACTGAGAGGAGTGGGTTAATGTGTGGTGTTTAAGTGCTGTTTCCTGCACACAGCACGCTGCTGACCCAAATAGCACACACAGGAAACATGCATGCATATCTTAAGGTGATACATCCAATAAAAGCCTCTCTTTCAAGGCAATGAAGTATTAACGAGGTAGTTGATAGAAGAAAAACATGATTGTGAGTCAGGAGAAAGCAGTGCTCCGTGAGTGTTGACACGCTGGCTGGAGAACAGCACTTACTAAGGAGGATTAAGTAGTGGTGCTTTGGACACTGCTGTGATTATTTATTCAGCACAAGGCTCATAACTCTACGATGCTGAGATATCGCTTATGCAGGGCTGAGATTTCTTTAAATACACACATAAAGACACACCTGGAAAATACTCTCGCCGAGCACTTTGTTAGGAAGACTGGGTTGAGCCTCCGTTTGCTCTCAAAATAGCTGCGATGCTTTGTTGCATGAATTCCA
This sequence comes from Acestrorhynchus altus, assembly GCA_034509495.1. NCBI lineage: Eukaryota > Metazoa > Chordata > Actinopteri > Characiformes > Acestrorhynchidae > Acestrorhynchus > Acestrorhynchus altus. The sequence continues at coordinate 32,438,134 of CM067510.1, read as the reverse complement.
CAAGGGGTTAAGAGTGTTCCTTTGAGATTCTGGTCCATGTTGACATGTTTTCATCCCGATTCCTGCATTTTTCACAATGATGTTCATGCTCTGATCCTCCCTTTCTACCACATCCCAAAGGCCTGTGAAGAACATGGAGCTCATTTTCATGTTCATGAAAGCAGTTTGAGACGTCTCCTTTGTGACCTGGTGCATTGCCATGCTGGAAGTGTTGTGGCCATGAAGGGACGCACATGGTTAGCAATAGTACTCCAGTAGGGTGCAACATTCAAGTGATGATCGATTGGTATTAAATGACACAAAGAAACAGCAAAGTTACACCGTGGATTCAGCCTGTGCAGAATTACTACTCAATCTGGTTCTGGAGGCAGCTCTGCCTCTAAGGCAGAATAAAATCAATTGCCTCAAACCATAATCAGTTAAAATACAAAAGTAGGCAGCGCTTTACAGATGTGTATCTGCTCCACCTACTGTTTGTTTTAGTCTCATCCAGTTGCGTTTGTTCTGTCTCAGAGGCAGGGTTGCCTAGAGATCCATCTTAGGTAGTGATTTTGCACAGGAGTACCAAAAACCACCATTCGCATCTTCGCCAGACAGCCTAAGCGCTTGGATCCTCAGCTCTGGTGCAATGGCTGACAGACGCCTGTGCCGACCAGCATCACTTTAAGTTTGTGATGCTGGGAGAGAACATCATCAACCCACCCAATGAGGGAGAGCAGGCTGAACCCCGGTTTCCAATGGCAGGCAGCATGATTCAGGATTTGAACTTGCGATCCTCAGATCAAAGTAGCAGTGCCTTAGACCGCTGAGTCACTTGGGGCCCCTGACCCTACGACTGCGGACATGGTTGGACGGGTAGCCTTTCCATGTGCAGAACTGCCGTCATTTTCTTTTCATCATTTTGTGTGAACCCTACAGACTGTTCTACAGTATGGAAACCAGCCTGAACACTCATTCCACACTGAGAATTAAACAAATTCAAAACCCTAAAACTCACGGAGGCCTCGAAGCCGCTAATTTCCAATATAATCTACTCACTAACCAAATACGATATATTATTATGTCCCCGTTCTGATGGTTTGCTTATGCGTTATGACAGGAACGTGGTGAACATTACCTGAGGCCCCGTATCTGCTTTGCACTGCCACTATAAGCTGATTAGATAACGGCAAGAAAAGCGTACAAATCCTAATAAATTGCTCTGCTATTCTGGGACGGCTTTGTGCAAGATACTGGAATATTGCTGTGAGGATCTGAGTGCATATAGTTCCTAAATAAGAATAGCAAGGTCAGGTATTGATGTTGGGTGATTTGTTCTGGATCATGAATGCCACTCCAGGCCATCCCAGAGGAACTGGAAATGTCTGGATACTGTCTTGTTGTATGTTGTACATATTAAGACACACTTCCGTGGTGTTGTTTCGGCATTGCTTTAAGGTGTATGGGGGAAAACGATGAATCGTCAGCGTTTTTGTTCATATCTGATGTTCATATTGGGGCACATGTTCATTCTGCATTCTGAGTGATTGTGCTGTCAGATGAGGAATTGCTGCGGAAATGAACAGAAATCAAGCCCACCTGCCCCAAAGCAGCCGCTTTCATCCTGCCTAACTTCCGATTTTAAAACTCATCATCAAAGTCCCTTTAGAAAGTCGAACGTACGTCCAGGTTCTACCAGGCTGATATTCTATCTCCCAAGGGATTCAGTGCTGGGAGGTGGAAGGGGGAGTTTTTCACTCAGCTGTAATTGATTTCTGTGTGTGTTTGGGGAAAAAGACTGGCCGTGATTGCTGCTCACTGGTTTACGTATCAATATCTGAGTAATAAGAAACAATTAGCAGCCAAACAAAAGCCTTGTGTAAACAAATGATCAACATTTAGTTTCATTTTAATTAACAAAAATACTTACTGTCCATGTTTGCTTCGCAACTGCAGAGTTTTATCCCTCGCTGCCACATTATAGCCCGCTGTCCGTGGCATCGGGCATTGTCTGTAGCACCAGTCAGCAACATCTCGTCTCCTTTGTGGTTCCATATCATAATTAACAAACAAGCAGAGGTGGCAGAAGTCCCACACTTACATAAAAAAGTACAATTACAAGTACAAATACAAGTACTAAATGACATTTTGTAACTCATATAAACTAAATATTATAATGCTAAATGTTGCAGATTCATTTTCAGGTAAATGTGGTACAATGTAGTATTCTCAGCTCTGGTCATGTGACCTTTCTCTCGTTTAACTTAAACCCAAACTGTAACCCATCAAATCGGCCATCTTAAATGTTTTCATGTCTCTGTCTGAAGTCTCTTTGTCCTTTTTCACTATCTTACCATAGTAGTCTCTAACTGCTGAAATGTATTCATTTCCAACTGAATTAAATCCCAGTTAAAATGCCAACGTAGCTTCCAGTGCATGTTTACTGCTCTGTCCACGTGAACATGATCAACCTGCATACAGACTCTGACTGATCAGAGAGAGGGGGCGGGGCTGATGATCAACCTGCATACAGACTCTGACTGATCAGAGAGAGGGGGCGGGGCTGATGATCAACCTGCATACAGACTCTGACTGATCAGAGAGAGGGGGCGGGGCTGATGATCAACTCTGGCTGTTCAATTCCCGACAGAATTTTCAACAGGAAACTAATTATTCTGATTAGAAACATACAAAAACCTACTGAAGTACAGTAATAAAGTAGTTGCCACATCTGCAACGAGGTCATGTAAAGCAATGGCAAACAAAGATTATCCACCCCAGCCTGGACACACCACACCAAGCTGTGTCTGGAAATTGAAATTCATTGTTTTTAATTAAGGCGTACACACCGCCAGCAACGTGAACCATTGATAAGCTGTGGCACTTGTTAAGTTCCAGTGCTGTTTATTATCACTCACAACCACATCAAATTTAATATTACAGCACCGTTAAACCCCGAAGAAGAAAAGAAAAACCACAGCGGACACTTTGATTTAAAGTTAGACTGAGAAAAGCAGCCAGTGTCCAGTTTTGAAGATAAACAGATAGGATCGGACTCTCTTTTTCATCTCACACTCTCTCACTGAGGGTTTCAAGAGCTGTTTCTCTAATATCCAGCCATAGATCTACTCAGTGGCACTGAGCACTTAATTCCACCAAATCTATGCGAGCGTGAACCTGATAGTGATTCATTCTGTGTAGCTTACCTAGAAATAAAGCTGCTTCATTAAGGTGCTTTCGTTCCCGTGAAAAACATGCTGGTAATATAAATGTGGAACATTTTAACTGGTTAATAATGTTCTTCATACATTTTCCAGATGTTCTTATCCAGAGCGACTTGGTTTCTCATATTACAGAGGAGGGCCACAGTACTGTGGGTGGTGTTGGTATAGATTTCTATAGGTTGGCATTGATGCCCATATTGGGGATCGAACCCCAGTCTCCCACATTGTGCGATGCCTTGCTGGTGTGGTGCCTCGCAGCCACTGCCTGTGCCGTGTAATGCGATGCCATGCTGATGTGTGGCATGTTTGGTTTAGGATGGCCAAACAAAGAGCAGTGCTCTGTAGGCATCCTTACAGTGCTACTGCTGTTTTTGCAGCCCTCAGACATCAGTTCTGTCCATTTATGGGCTTTTTGCCAGCAGTGTGAGCCTGCAGTTCTGCTTGAAAATCACGTACGACTCCAATATTATGCTTCTGAAGAATGAAGTCCTGAAACATACACAAATAGGCCTCACAAGAAGCAGCATTCAGCATAACTGATGATCAGAAATGAACAGATGGACGTATGGAGATGATTTTGAGGACATCTGTGTTTGTAACGCCAGTCCACTATATCTCACACCTTTAGAAGGACGTGTACACACATGCTCACTGCAGCAGCATCTCCTGCTCCCATTCACTCGTTTTAAAGTCTGAGTGCCTTCTGCTGGTGGACCGCACTGACGATCAGAAGTCAAATGTAACACACCCTCTGTAGGACCTTGGATCTACACTCATTTGGCATCATATGCTGTAGGTTCAGAGATCACCCTGTTCCACATCCATCCCAGAGACATCTCAGGAGATGATACACTGGAACCTGCACACTAATATCCCTCTGACAAACTGGTGTAGCTGTGATTTTAATAATGACCTCAGGAACCCATCCCAACCCAAGCCCCGCCCTTCATGGCCAGCTACATGCATTTCCAACGCTTTATAACCTTCACTCATTTCCAACTGATTTAAATCCCAGTTTAAATGCCGTAGCAGCCATACAGTGCATGTTTACTCCTCTGTCCACGTGTACGTGCTCAACCTGCATACAGATCTGATTGATCAGCAAGATCAACTTCTGAAATTTCAGAATAAAAGTCCCGAGAAGGGATACAACTGATACATACACAACTATAATAACGGACGTTCAGGATGTTTTTGATTTTATTTGGACCACGAAGAGCTTATTATGATAAATATCCTTTTCAATCAATCAAATAACTCCACATTCTTGCATTTTCACCTCCAAAACACTGTAGATGATCCATTCCCAACAGGATTTGTGAAGTGTGAACTGTTTTATATTGTCCTTGCAAGCAGGAAAACACAAAGAACGTAGGCGTAAGTTCGTTTTACAGACAAATTCATGCAAATATCTAAATTCTGTCCGTATTTACATCTTCTGAAAATGTGCATGTTCATCTGCGACTTTCTCCCATAAATACTGAATAATGAAATGATATAAATGTCCCACAGAATTTGGCCTGGGGGCTATGAGGTTAATGCATCTCCTCGAACCTTATGGACACAAATGGCACCCGTTTCAAGCCGTGGTTCGGGTATAAAGAGCAGTAGGCTCCCCCAATTTTTCTGGCACTTTTGGTGTGAAACTCTCTGTGCGCGCAACCTGTGAAGAGGCCGTAGGAGGTCCACTCGTGCTGCGAACCAGCCATGTCCACCCAGAGCTTTCATCATCACAAGTGCTGATCTGCCCTGCACCGTACGACAGAAAAGCCTGCCTGAGAGTTGGGCCGCAAAACACAGCAGTTTGAACAAAGCTTTTAGTAGTGAAAGCTCTCCCTCACTATTTCACCGTGACTGGCAAGACGGTGTTGCAAACACGGAGACCTCCTGCGCTTGCCAATTATCCAAAAAGGGATCTGTCTTTTGCCTCACGTATTTAACTGAGAGCGTCCTGAAAATTTGCTCATTAATGCTTGCGATGCACATGGTTTCCCAGCTCTGCAGTCAGAACAGGTTATTTCTAGACACATGAATAAGCATCACACTTCCATCGATTGCAAACACTGCTTGCTTGGCATGTGGGTGGTTGGACAGCATGCAAGCAGCTTCATGCATCGCAAATGGAACACAAACAGATGTGTTGCCATGACGAGAAAGATAGCGTGAGAATAAAACGGAGTAAAGGCAATTTACAGATGAATACTTTGGGGCGGAAGTCGTCCCTGTAGAAATGAGTCAGCTTAGAACGCAAAAGCGTAAACAAATGCCGAGATACCTCTCGCGACTGAACAGAACCAAGCATGGGATCACTCCCACTTAGCTGCTACTTTTGACAGTTTTTCAAGCGAGTAGGCCGACAAATCTGTGGTGAAACAAAATGAACAGCATGGACCTGTAAAGGCAGCGAGACGTTCCAAAGCCATTTCAGAACGTCGTCGTCAGGAATGTTGCCCCGTCGCCCTAGATGTGGACAGTGGCACATGCCTGCTCTTTCACAAAGGACACAAGGCCTTGTCCTCATCCAGCGAAGGACATTTCATTATTAATGTAAAATAATTATTTTAACGAACACAATCACTTCACGTTTTTTTTCCTCCACACCTACAAAGTTCAGTCTCAACACTTGTCCACCAAAAGAACTCTGGTTCTTCAACTGGTTCCTTTTCCCCCCAGGCTCCGTTATGATTCACGAACCTAATTTGGATCCGTTCTGTGCTTTTCCAGCAACAAATATAGGTTCAGAAACCTGAAACGTTTGTTCACAGCAGAAACCAAAGATGAGTAGGTTTACCTGCCTGAACTGCTGTGGTTGTGTTCTTGTACGTCATCTTCTACGTCTCCTTGATCCATGTTTGATCCATGTTTGCTTTTTGGAGGAAAACAAACATCTGTAAGGACACAAATGCTTGCAGGTCGTCTATACACACTACCATCATCTTTCTTCCATTTCTTCTACCATTGGTTCCACTAAATCTGGTGTAAACACTGGATGCTTTGCTAAAAAAAACAGAACGCCCGAATGGAACCAGTTCAAGAACTGGAGTACTTTTGGTGGAAAACCGGGATACGTCACAGGATATGTCATGAACAGATGATTATTACAGACATTTGTTTGTCTATAAAAAGGAAACATGGATGAATTTTTCATGCTAGAAAAATGTAGAAGAAATTGCTCCTTTGCACAGCAACAGATGTTGCCACGGTTGCTGAAAAACCTACAAGTCTTTGTTTCCCCCTGAAAAACAAATTTTGCAAGATCTGGAACCTTCTTCTGTCGGTGGAAATGTGGCGAACGGTTCAAAATCAGGTTTGCAAACCAGAATGGAGCTCGTTCCATGCTGGTAGAAGAGTACTAAGTTGGAGCGTTTTCTACTTCCCAACATCCAAGTGTCACCAAACACATTCAGCGGTGATGAGGTCTGGACTTCCAGCCAAATTGGAGACTAAAAAGTTCCAGTCTTGAGCTTGAACTATATTCAAAATATAACAATTAGGACTCATCTCTTCAATGCCTCGTCTACTAGTTAAGCATATTTTCTGAGTGAACAGCAAAGCACTGTATAAGGGCGTCGGCTAAATGCTATAAATGCAAATGCTTGTGAGAAATACTGCTCAACACTGTGTTCGTCACTGTGTTAGACAACGTTGCCACCAATAGCAGTACAACAGAGGTAAACGATGTCAGACTGAGCCGTTCAGCAGCCACACACTTCCCACTTCCACAGCTCTCTGGACACTGCAGGGTATCCGTGTGCGATGGGTCAGCTCCATCAGGTCAGCTCCGTCAGGTCAGCCTGCGGGCTCCGGTGCACTGGTAAGAAATGATAGAGTTTTTTGCTAAATTCCCGACCTTAGGACATTGTTTTTCTCTTCCGACAGACTGCTATTTCACAAAATGACTTTATTTTGGATGCTCCTGTTTAAAAACACCAGCCATCATTTCTTACCTGTGCACTGGAGCCCGCAGGCGGTCCTGACGGCGCACACCCATCGCATACGGACACCCTGCCGTGTTCAGACTGCTCAATCTGATAGCGTTTACTTCTATTATACTGCAGTCGCTGGCACTTCCGTCTAAAACAGCCCCGTAAAAAGGCCTTTGTCTTGAACGTCCAGCAGTGTTTATCACGCTGCTTTGCGTCGATACCAAGCCCCCTGAAACGGAAAAACAAAAGGACCTGAAGTAAAACGAAGCCTAAATGTGGAAAAAAGTCTGAAACTGAGAAAAATCTATTTGAAACAGTAATAAAATAAGATCTTCTCACAGTGGAAGGATGAGCAGGAAGACCTGTAGAAGTTTCCTGATCTGAAACACCTTTCAGTGTTGTTCAGCCGGGTCTCGCGTGGTCACGGGTCCCATTTTCTTTATTATCTTTTTTAGTTTGTTCCTCATGCACAAGGATTGCGTTCTGAGGACTGGACGTAAATGTCTTTTAGGGGCTTCTCAGTTGCTCAGCCGTCTAAGCGTTGGCCTCGTCCTTGGAAGAAAGCCTGGCTGGGATTCCCAGAGAGTATAATTGGCCTCACTGTCGCTGGGTGGGTTTGAGGGCCCTTTTCCTCAGCACTTCCCTCAGTGTGATGGCAGCTGGCACAGGCCTCTGTTAGCTACAATAACAGAATGGAGCTGTCAGCTGGAGGCATGTGATGTAGAAGATGTCTTCTAGTCCACCCTTCCAGTACTGGGAGCACTGTGTGATGGGGGGAGTCGTAACAACTGGGTTGGAAAATTTACTAAATTACTAAATTGGGGGAAAAAAAGTAGAATTTATATGCTGTATTCTAGCTTCATATCTGAGGATCAGGGTAACCTACAGACTTGATACACATCAAAACAAACTACATGAATTATCAGAGAGTAATTCAGCTCAGAAAACTAAAATTCACATGTTTCCAACTGAATACAGACTCTGACTGATCAGAGAGAGGGGGCGGGGCTGATGCTCGACCCGCATACAGACTCTGACTGATCAGAGAGAGGGGGCGGGGCTGATGCTCAACCTGCATACAGACTCTGACTGATCAGAGAGAGGGGGCGGGGCTACTGACATCACAGATCCTGATATTGGGTTGTACAGGCAAGCAAGAAGGAAGGGGCTGTTTGCTCTCTTTGTTTTTGCTCACCGTGTTCAAATTTCAAAGTTCTAAGAAGGGACAACACTGGTACATACATAAATAATAAACATATGAAAGGATATTCTGTCAAGTATTATGAAGCTCAGGAAAACTCTGGATGTTGAATTTCCAACAGGATTTCTGAGATATAGAGTTTTTTAGTCCTTATGAGCAAAAAACAAACAAACAAAAACACAACACATTGTAGGCACAAGTAAGTGCTTTTCTTCAAATTTCAAATTCATAGATATATATGAATTTTGTTCATATTTACATCTGAAGTTATATATTTTCAAGATCACCTGTAAATAGTAATATCCAGTATGTCTGACTGTCTCCTAAAAATACTTTTCAAAATGTGGTGAATAAAAGTGCATCAAACTATGAAAACATCCCACAAAACTGGCCTAAAGTTCTAAAGGTCACCGAACTGGACAGGGCCTTCCTGCAGGTTTTAACTCCGACCCAAATCTAACACCCAATCAGCCAATCAAAGACCTCCGACAGCAGTAATTAGTCGGATCAGGTGGAGTTGATTAGGGTTGACTCACAGTCTGGTGGAAGGTAGCTCTCCAAAAGTTGGTGACCTCTGCTTTAGCCCCATCATCTCGAGATCGAATGTGAGTTGTTTGATGTGATAATTTGTTGTGGAGAAGTTTAATTATTACTAATATTTTAAATATTAGATATTTGTTTGATTGTATAATGTCCACTTGCCCAAACGCGCAGACCACTCATCCAGATTATGGATTTTTTCTTCTTCAGTTTTATGGATGTGGTCTGCTTCTTTATCCTTGGCTTGTCTGTCTCAGAAGTTTCACTAGTGCAGAGCAGTGATAGAGTATGTGTAAAAAGCCTCCCCAGGCAGGGCAGGAGATGAGGTGTTTGAAGTGAAGGTGGGTTAAAGGCACGTCAAGAAAGGAGCTCTCTCCATACATCTGGCCTGAAGTCATGGTGGATTCAACACATCTGAGGACACTTCAGGTCACTCGTTTGATTTTTAACAGTCCAAAGTTTGTGTGAAGCTATGAAAGAAGTGTTGGAGCTTTTTAACCCCTGAGGGACGAGAGTTAATACCCTCGATTTTGCTTTACAGTTTAAATGTTGGCATAAAACAATCAAGCCTGAATGGACGTCACTGAAGACCGTATTCACGTTAATGAACAAACACACATGGCATTGATTCAAATGGTCTTCATGCCATTTTTGACAGAACTGTTTCAATGAGCTATAAGTGAGGATTTCATATTAATTATATCAGTAACATCTTAGAAATCCTAATGAAAACTTTCTATTCATTATATGTAATTATTAGACTGAGGATATTTATAATTCAAATAATAATAATAATTCCAAATATTAAAGTTATTATACTGTCTTCGGACTTTTATTTTGAAATTTCAAAACTAAGTGAGCAAAAAAAAAAGAGCCCCTCCATTCTCATTTCCCTCTATATCCCAATATTTGGGTCAGTATTCTCATTAGCCCCGCCCCTTTCTCTGATCAGTCAGAGTCTGTATGCAGGTTGAGCATCAGCCCCGCCCCCTCTCTCTGATCAGTCAGAGTCTGTATGCAGGTTGATCATCAGCCCCGCCCCCTCTCTCTGATCAGTCAGAGTATGTTCATGTGGACAGAGCAGTAAACATGCACTGGAAGCTCCTTTGATATTTAAACTGGGATTTAATTCAGTTGAAAACGAGTGAATTTGAGCTGTTTTCTGAGCCGAATGATTCACTGAGAATTCATCACACAATGACGAGACCTTGTTAGATAAAGCCTTGTAGTTTGAAATGTATATGAAGCCTGGAAAATGGCATGTAACTGCCTGCAAAGTGTGGATCTCAGGTTCTAGGATTGAATCCAGAACCCCCCTCACACACTGCCATAGTTTACAACTTCACCTAAACTGAAGATCATTGGCCACAGCATCCTAGACATAGTGGACACCTGTGGGTCCACTTTTTTGAAAGTCAAAATATGTTGAATTGAGACACAATGTGAGGTCATGTGTAAGAGTTAGAACAACTTTAACTGTTTCTAAACTCATTGTCGAAACAAATAGCTGCACCCAGAAGGAATCTGCTGACAGGAATGAAGCTTGGTGGGTTGGATTGACGTGAAATTTCGATGCTGTAGAACAAATCTCATCAACATTATTATGTTTTAACATGTCCTGGTCTGGTTATGCAAAAAACGTGAACCACGGTCCATTGCTTTGTTGTCTGAAGAATGAATGAGTGAGTCTCCAGAAACACTTGAGACCAAAAAATTATTGAAAATAATGACCACTGTAGTGACCACCATGTGTGAAAGGGATAAATGGTGACACGCCAGCTGGGGGGGGTTGAATTAAAGTTGTTAACTTCAGTAAAGTTTAGTCTGAAGTCTCGCAATTTGTCCTTAAAAAAGGTGAAAATTGATTGACGGGTCCAAAATTGTCATTTCTTCAGTCCTTAATTGTGAGGCTTGCCCTGTCGAGGAGAAACGAGCCAGCGAGACAGAGCTTTAATACGAAGGAGGTAAATCTGCCTTTCTGGAGAATGATTTTTAATATCCCTGCGATCTATCTGTGAGATGTCCAGGTTCAGGTTAAATTGCTTCTGTGATTAATGAAGCCGTGATGAGACACGGTGAATAAAGTGCTCAGGAAAGAGACAGGAATGGCCATTGATTTATGACGACGAGTTCCTCGAAAAAATCCATGGAGCCTGGCTGGCTTTGTTTACTGTACGAAGCGCTCGGCAGTCGACGAGGATTCGGCTGTTGACTGGTGTGTGTATGAGTCTGTGTGTGTGTGTGACTCATTGCATGGCGCTCGGCGCAGACGTGTGTCAGCAACCCTGCAGCAGGGCTAAGTGATTAATTAGTCACAACAGGAGCTGCTTGCTGACAGCTACGCCAGGCAGGTTACACCGCTTTGATCGTCATTCACTGCTGACAATCCGTCTCCACCAAGCCGAGCGAGGCAAAGGGGGCAGATCAATGGAGCCGCACACACTCGCGTCATTCCTTCAGCCTAGTCTGTGTCTGTCACACCGCCGCTGCAGGCTGAGGCAGGCAGCTGGTACAGTGATACTGGCCTCGTACAGTAGGCCTGCAACCACGTATACACACTGATCGACCACATTACGAGCACCTCCTTGTTGCTACACTCCCCGTCCAGCCCATCAGCTCCTCTGACCACACGGGAGCACGTTGTAGTTCTACAATTCCAGACTGTTTCAGACATTATTCTCCTCCTTTCACCCTGATCTTCAATGATCAGGACCCCACAGGACCACCACAGAGCAGATATGATGTGGGTGGTGGGTCATTCTCTGCACTGCAGTCAGACTGACATGGTGGTGGTGTGTTGCGATGGTACGAGTGGATCAGACACCGCAGTGCTGCTGGAGTGTTTAAACACTGTGTCCACTCTATGAGACACTCCACCTGTCTCCACCTTGTAGATGTAAAGTCAGAGACAGCTTGTGGACGTTTCTGCCCAGCTTGTGGACGCTGCCCACAGGATGCTGTTGGCTGGATATTTGTGGTTGGTGGACTGAGCGACACCAACAATGGGCTTCTCAAGAGCAGGACAGGAACATTGCTGTGAGGGTATACAGTGGCATTAATCATGGAGCAAGAACATTAGAAGGTGTCCAAACATTTGCACATGACTATAGTCGATTTCAAGGCCAGGTAATATACCGGCTGGAATGATGGCCAGCATGAGCTAAACAGATCTGTCCGTGTGTGTTTGATACCTTCATGAAGTCTGATTAAGTCAATCCAGTGTCTTTAATTTGACGTGTCAGTGTCAAAAATTGATTTTGAGCTCCCTGTGGTCGAGGGGCTGATGCGTCCGGTGCCTCCAGTGAACCCATGCTGCGCTGCTTTGTTTGTTTGGTGCCACTTTCTTTGACCTGGATAATGGAACGACTCTTATTGTGCATGAGTCCAAGTTGAGTCACGAGTCACTAGGCATGAGCTGCAAGTCAAGTTTGAAGTCTGTTTGTATGTATCTTAAGCGCAACCCAGACTCGAGACACTAACTGGAGTGCACATCTGGTCAGGCAGAGAACCAAGAACTACACGTAGAGCATTCAGACTGACCTTAGAGGGAGGAAGGGAATCGTCAGTTCTTGAAGTTGATGCGTTAAAAGCAGGAAAATGCCGAGCATAAGCTTCTGTGACTGGATCAGAGCATCTCATCTCCAAAACAGCAGGTCTTGTGGCGTGTTCCCAGTATGTAGTGGTCAGTTGTTACTAAAAGAGGTCCAAGGATGGACAACCAGTGAACTGGTGACAGGGTCAGGCGCAACCAAGGCACAATGATGCCTCTTGGGAGCAAAGGACAGTCCATCTGGTCTGATCCCAAAGGAGATCTTTTGTAGCAGAAATTGCTGATGAAGGTAATGCCGGCAAAGTCTCGAGATCCTTCAAATATGTCTTCATTTTTTTAATGTAAAAATTATGTATTAAACTGACCATGTTTTGATCAAAACATCTACTTGCTTTCTTACATTTTGAACTGGGATGTAATCCTGAGATATGAAGCCTAGAAACAGCACCTAACCTAATCTTCTCGTAGATGAATTCAGTGGAACTGCTGGTGGAACTGAACAAATCCACACAGTGAGTGGAGTTCACAGAGCGACCCTGTGTTCTAACTTTACTGACCAACAGCACATCTGACTACAAACCACTGGATTTCTGTGTTTATTCTAGTGATGAATAGTTCTTATTTACTGCTGAGAACACTGTAAACCATGTCTCTCCATGACCTCCGATAACCTTTAACAGCGCTGTATGTACACCATGCAATCTAACCTCCATGTCTTCATTTTCATTATCATAGAGGCGGCCCAGATGCACAACATGAGTCAACCACACCCATATCCTGCCCTCAGCCAGCTGGCCCACATTTATGAGCAACAGCAACCTGGCAAAGAACTCAACAAATACGCTTCATTGAAGGCTGTGGGTAAGAGCAAAACTGTTCATACTCTCCTTCGACTGAATGACTGTACCCGTGCTTACGACACCTTACGACTCACGAACCTACACTGATCACAACATTTGCCCAATATTAGTAACAGGGTATATCAGCGTATAATTCAAATCAAGATAAAGCTGTTTTTTCCTTCAGCTTAATTTACGATGTTAACGTACAACCAGCAGTCATGGACCGTTTTCAGACTTGAGAATGAAGCATTTTTGGTTACTGTGCCTTTAAGACTGATATATGTAAACCAGCACTGTTTTAATTGGTTGCTCTGCACTGTGCCATCATTAAACCATTCCTTATACAGTTCCTTCATAACGATTCAGAAAAAGGCACATTTACTTTGATGATAAAACATTTAATATTTCTAAATTTTATATAAAATTGGAATATATTCCAGTTTTGCCATGTCGCTATTACACTTTCTTACTCTGCCTGCACTGCACTGAACATGAAACGTGCTCAGTAAAGACTGTCAATGTGTCAGTAGAACATCACAGAAACACCACCATGTCATCACAGAAACAAAAATTCCATATGGGCTGATTTTTGCAGCTTACTTTCTCTATATGCATGAATTCCTTTTATTAAAAAATCATTTCTGTTGTGAGCTCTTTAACCTTTAGAACTCTAGGCCAATTTTGTGGGATGTTTTCATAGTTTGACGTGCTTTTATTCACCAAAACATTATTAAAGGATAGTAAAAGTATTTAAAGGAGGCACACACATCAGATAGTGTTCATGTGAGAAGGTCCCAGGCTACTCAAACTCAAAATGTCTTTGAGATATAAATATTTGCAAAATTGAGATATTTGCATGCATTTGACCATGTTTTGAAAAAAGAATCCGTCAGAGTCTGGGTCACATGGGTAGAGCAGTAAACATGCACTGTACGGCTGCTTTGGCATTTAAACTGGGATTTAATTCAGATGGAAATGAGTGAATTTTAGTTTTCTGAGCTGAATAACTCGCTGATAATTCACCACATGATGGACATTAGGGTAAGTCTTGTGTAGTTCATGTGTCAGTAACCATGACTGAGATGTGAAGCCTTGAATACACCACGTAACGCAAAAATGTAGATCTCGTGCTGTAAGGGTTCTCAAAAACACCTTTATGTTGTATCAACAATAACTGCTGGATGATTCTAGAATTTCAGACGTGTAAACCGAACTGCATTCTAAGGATTCCTTGCTTCTTCACTCAGCACTGTGGTACACACTAATAGCACTGCTTTACACCCCCCCCCCCCCCCCCTCCCGAAACATCTCATTCACCGCCCGGCCGAAGCCCAGTGGAAAAGAACTTCACTCGAGCATGAAATATATTCAATCTATTCGTTGCTGGTGTGTGTCTTCCTTCTCCTGCTCTGGTCTACAAGGCCAGCCCCACGGCCTAATTTCCCCTCATCACGCGTGACACACTGAGAGATCATTGAAAGGAGAAAAAAAACAGAGTCCCTAGAGCCACTGTTATTTCTTTTTTCTTTTTTATTTAATTGCCTTCCCCACGAAAAATTCCCAAAGGACCGAAATCTGCAGGATGAGAGCTGATAAGCCACAGTTCCACCAATCGATAGTTATCTTCCCAGTGTCTCGAATGCATCTCTAAGGTCACACTATTGGATTTCTCCTGGACATGGAGAAGTGGGGCTGACCAGTAAAGGAAAATGCACCAGGTAATTCACCTCTGAGATATTTGGATGGCCGGTCTCTCCTTTATAGGGACAAATCCCAGGCCAATTACCTCTCATGTCTCTCGATGAAAAGAGTGGCCTTCCATACAGCCATGATGCAGATGGACTGATTTAAAGAATCGACCTCTCCCTGCTCCACCCAAAAATGAGTTTTTAAATTTGGGGTGGAGGAACCTGTTGGTGATTTATATATATGGTGTCACGGGTCAGTCTTCCTGCTGGTGGTACACACACTCCACCGAGGACCTTCCTTTGCTCTCAGAACGGCCTAAATTCTTCCACAGAAGAACATTCATTTGACATTCTGCTCCATGTTTACATGACTGCATAAACAAGCATATAGACCCACTGTGCTACAAACAGGAAGCCCTGGGCAGCCCTATCCACAGCACTTGGGGTGCCTTAAGGCCCTTGCTCAAGGGTGCTTTAGTCATATCCTGCCAGTTCAGGGAATTGAACTGGAAACCTTTCATTCGCGAGGCCGGTTCCCTAGACGCCGTACTGCGACTGCCTGCTCGGGGAGTGATTTCATGCTGGGAATCTCCTGTTAAATGACCTCCCAAAGGTGCTCTGTTAGATTCAGATCCAGTGACTGTGAAAGGCACCAAGGAACAATGAACCAGCCTTGTGAATGGAAGGTTGCCAGTTCAAATCCCTGAACATGACTGAAGTGCCTTTGAGCGAGGCATTTAACTCCCCAGCTGCTCCGCAGGCGACATGGACAGGGCTGCCCACTGCTCCAGACACGTGTGCTGATGTCCACCTTTAAAAAAAAAAAAAAAAATAGAACCATTTAGAGACTTCTGCTTTGTGACTTCATCATCATACTGGAAGGAGCTATTAGTAGATGGGTAAACTGTGGTCAGCAGGGTCAGTAACCAGTGGCTGGCAAATTTCATAGTACACGGTGCCTGGCTGGGGCACTATTCACAGCAGCATAACAAAGGGACATGTTTCTGCCACCACTCTGCAAAGCCCCTGATCAACCACGGACCTCCATTGATGAGGAGGGGCAGAAGAGTCGTTTTTTCTCCCCTCGCTACAGGCCATAACTGTGGGTTTTAGGCAAAAACAGGAAAAAAAAATCAAACAAGCTGGTGTTGGCATGGAGCAGAAAACAAAGCAGGGAGGGAACTTGCTTCAACCCCTGCCATATGAAGCATCTGAAAACATTCAGTAGATTATTGACTTTTAATTAACGGTATAAATGAAAATTTATAATCTGCTGAATTCAGTTTTTCATTTTATTTGGACTGCTTATATTTGGAGTGTACATTTCTGTAGATGTTAATCGCTGAAATAACTGATCTTGTAACAGATTTAAAATGGACATCTTAACATCCTGAACAAGCTGTTCTAGACCTGCTGCAGACATCAGTCTGGAACTGGATCTTAAGTGGATTAGGTTAAGATTAAGGTTATAATTAGGGTTTGGGTTGAGGTTAGGGTACGGATGAGGGTTGGGATTAGGGTTGGGTTTGAGGTTAGGGTCCGGATGAGGGTTGGGATTAGGGTTTGGCTTGAGGTTAGGGTCCGGATGAGGGTTGGGATTAGGGTTTGGCTTGAGGTTAGGGTCCGGATGAGGGTTGGGATTAGGGTTTGGGTTGAGGTTAGGGTCCGGATGAGGGTTGGGGTTTGGGTTGTCTACTCATCCTTTTAGTAGAGTTTAATAACACTGAGATAAATAACTGATTAGCACAGTGATTTATCAGTCTACTCATGCTTCAGTAACATTCTGTACATAATTGTACATTTATATACAATCACACACAGAAAAACGTTAGGCAATATGTCAGAATGTGCTGTTCTGTAAATCACTTGTACGTACCTTCCCAAGTGCTTAGATCCAGAGCTACCCAGAACAAACCTGACACTAACTCGATGTGTGAGCTAGCAGTAGAGATGTAATAGACATTTGAACTCCATCTGGAGCAATTTGTCTCCAAATCAAGGATTCCACCTTATTATGGGTGAGCAGAGCATGTGCTATTGAACAGTGAAATTGACTGTTGTGTCGACTGAGTGAATACGATGCGCGGAACCAGGCACCCGTGGGGGGGAGGGTGACGCAAACAAAGTCTCATTCACCTCCCACTGGACAGACAAGCAATAACCAAGATTTATCATCGCAACACGCATCGAACTCGGCATGTGTGGAAAGTTTGTCTTCAAGGACGTTAAAGCACCCAGCCATTAAACACTGAGTGAAAAAGTCGCACCAGGATGCCCACTGCTCCCGACTTTAGAGTAACGATTCCATGGTGAACATGCATCACCTGGAGAAAGGACACATCACTTAACGGTGGGCGACAAGTTCAACTTGCAGTAGGGGAAGATTGATGAAGACAACAATATAGTTCAACTAAGCTCGCAGTAGTGATGGTACTGACCCGGGGAGCTGAATATCAATGCAGACCCATTTGTGCTTAATTGACAACTCTTGTAGTCGTATTGAAGAGGTGCTAAAAAGGAGGCGCAAAAGGATCTTGTGTGAAACCCTCTCCTCTGCATTTGGTTCCTAATTGAGGACTTTTACAAACCAGCGAAATTGTCCCATTAGTGTACCAGAGTGAGGGGCACGGTGGGAGCGCATAACCAGATGCAGACGCCGCCTCGGAATAAATTGAATGACAGATTAAAGGTCAGAAGAAGACATTTGATAAACAAATGCCAGTGAGAACATTAGAGCCCTCGGGGGTGGCAGTGTTAGCCCTGGAAGGCTGACAGTGCATTTGTGTTGGGCATAGAGCAGACTCATAGATCAATGAGCATTTCCACTAGAAGAACCCAAAGAATGTTATGGTCAGAGGGGTTTCGCTCTGCTTCTGGTAGGAAGAGCAAGCTTCTATTCGTCGCCGGTGCATGACTAATGTGAAATAGATTGAATCAGCCTTAATGAGCAGGTCATGTCATCTGTTAGTGACTGCCAGTGTAACCTGCAATAAAGCCTGGGAGCACAGCGAACCTCTCAAGTATGCAGCTGACATTAAGAGGTACACAGCATGCCTAATTTCGTACAAGTCTAAGCGTCCCTTAAAGAATGAGCAAGTAAGACAAATTGCTCTTTGAGAGCAATTTCATCTGTAATCTTCTAATTAATTCTTATTCTCTCTCTGTGTGTTGCTACTAGCAGCGAAAGCCAACGGTGACTTCTACAACAAGCAGCATCGTCACTTGACCGAACTGGCGGCGAAGGGCACCCTGCCTTTGCACACCATGAGGATGGAGCACGTGGAACCCACCGCCTCCTACGTCACCGAAATCCCCTGCCCCAAGCAGAACGGACAGAAACCTAAGGCCACCAAGGCTCACGTGCCGCACCATGTGGCCTATAGCTCCAACACTATAGCTGCCCCGGGCATGCTGAAGGGCTGGGACGGCACAGAGACCATGGGCCGCCGCAAAACCTACGGGCCAAAGAAGCCCTGCCCAGTGGGTCAGATGAACGAGCTCCACACTGCCCGCAGCCACCACTACCTGCCCACACAGCCCTACTTCGTAACCAACAGTAAGACGGAAGTGACCGTGTGATGGACCAACCTGCCGCCACGAGGTCGTTTGGCCTCCGCCGAGCGAAAGCAGAAAGGAAGTGGAATCAATCGCTACACTGAGAGTAAAACTTAGACCCAAGTCTGACCCAAGAGGTTTGAAGAGTAAGTGCATAGTTGAGTAGGCCGTGCGGCGATTGGCCACAGGCGGCCCGCGGTCACCTAGAGACCTGACCGTGACAACGGCCGACTGTGACAGCAGGAACAATCACGGAGCTGTTTTCTGTAAAACGTTTGTGACGATTTATACCTAAAATGTGTTTGTGTTCAGTCCACAACATGATACAGTTTCAGACTAAAAAGAAGCCAGGGGGGAAATGAAGTCACAGTAAACAAGCAATAAACACGATCTAAAAATCAAAACAAACGGCTGTAAAATGTTGACTCTTACAAATGCATTGCAGTATTGAGCCCAAAGGTCCAAGGGCTAGCGTGGAGTGTGGAACCTAGTGCCAGAACTCTACATGACGATCTACATGATGTCTGTTTAGCTGGATCTTTTCCTCAGATCATTTTTACACTGCTGAGGCTACGGTCTTGTTTACGGTATGCGATGGAAACTGGCAGAAGATGCCTTAATTTGAAGACACTGTTGAAACCCTAGTATGAGAAGAACTACAGTAATACTACAGGACTCCTATAATAACCATAGAGAACCTTCAGATAACTGCCATAATGTATTAGGGAAAGGGGAACCCTGGGAAAACGGCTCTACCCAGGACCGAAGATTTGGAACAGCGCCCCTGGAAATATGATACATGCATATTAATATTGTTTATACAATATTAAATACCACTGATTTAAAGGCTTAAGAATAGCATAAGCCCTGCTGCCTCCCGCCCCCCTAACAACGTTCTGTTATTTTGGAGGCACTGATTTGTACTAAAGTACAAATAGAACAGCTCAGTTTCACATGCTTTGTATTTTCACGCACAGCATCTGCAGAAGCAGTCAGTAGCAGCTGCTTTTACCAGATCCTGGCCTTCCATTGAGGCCATTAATATCAGGAACTGGTCAAAGAAATGGGGGAGAAATTCTCTTTCTTAATGTTAAATCTGATACAGTGCACCTCACTGGTTTGGGCAATTCTAAATGAAATATAGACATTAAAATGTGTTAAATGATCTATAATGTGTTTTATTTGAAGCCTGGATCTGGCATTAAGATACCATTGTAGTTAGGTTTACATACTCATCGTGGAACGGGGATATTGGAATATTGGAATATTGACATTTCAGTGATTTCAAAATGACGCTAATATTTGGGTAAATGTTATTTTACCCAAATAGCTCTTAAGCTTGTGTTACTCATTATCAAACGTTTGGTAGGTTTCTGGTTGGAGATTTGACCACTCCTCCCAGTCAAAGACTCAAAATTTAAACACGGTCCACGTATTTGGACATTTGGGAAGGCCGTTAAACAGTCCATAACCGCCTCTAATGTGTGTTTTGGGTCACTGTCATGTTGAATCCCTCAACTGTGTCCAAGCTTCAAAATTTAGGACACCCTATGAACACCGTTGTTTTTGACATATATGAACAGATAGACATTTACTTTTTGTTTGAACTTCATTGAGGGATGGAGGAGATGTAACTAAACACATAAAACTGGTGCAAATCAGGTGTAAATGAGTTGATATTTCATGGAGAAGACTTTGGAAAAGGCAATCTTATTTAAACCTCAGACATTAGTTTGGTTTTCTCTTGGTTGTTTAATCTGTTGAGCTCTCTGAGGCCTTCAAAAAGAAAGCTGTAGATGCAGGTGAGTCTGGAAAGGGATTGACGGAGTAGGGTCGCGGTGGATCCAGAGCATACTTTGAATAAACGCATGTAAGTGCAGAACATTTAAAACTGGAATGAACATGTCCTAGGAAGTTCAGCCCAAGAGCAGACCAAAGAAGTTTCTAACAATCCTAAAATGGTCGTCATGGGACCTACAGGTAGCTCTCGCCTCAGAGGGTGTCAATGTGCAGCTTCTACCATCAGATAGAGACCAAACGAGTTAGATTTTCAGGGGAGATGTTTAAGGAGGAAGCCCTTGGGGCTGCTCTGCTGCAGCAGAGTCTGGAGATCTCTCCATCATAGAAACCACTATGAGATCTTTATTGTATCAGAGGGGGTTTGAGGAGAACGTGAGAGCGTCTGTACAAAGACTGACGCTGAAACATCACAGAGCTGAAAGAATTCCGCATGAAGGAGTGGGAACATGGTTCCTCCAATCGATGTCAGAGACGGTAGATGGTTACAGAAACATCTAATTGACATTTTTTCACCTAATGAAAATTGCATTTCTATTCATTGCATTTTTGCAGTGATGTTTAAAACACATTTCTTCCATTTTATGTTCGAGTCAAAGGTGTTCATGGGGTCTCCTAACATGTTCACACGCGTGAAACTGATCTTAAATTCTTCTAATCATCTTCATAAAGGAAACTTGTGCTGCCTTCAAGTCCTTTTTGGAAAACTGTTTTATTTTATTTAATTTTATTTATTTATTTATTTATTTTGGGGGGGCGGGGTTGAAAATGGATAAAAGGCTCGTTTTTGTTTATACTTTTGTTTTTCTCTAGTCACATTATGATGGTGTTTGTGTGTCCTCATCTCATAAAGATGATATTTCAGACATGACTTGAAGGCAGCAGTTGAATTGAGCACAATTGTAGCCAATCATGATCACTAACCCGTCAAGAGTCCTTTGGCTTGGCAAAGAAAATTCACCATCACTGCATCAATAATTAGTGTGTTTGTATATTTTTTTCCCCCAAGAAATGACAAATTACAGCTTTATTCCCCACCTTGTATGGAGTCATGTTACAGCAGGTGAATGCCTTTTATTCCTTACCCATCCAGCACCAAAGCAGCAGGTATCAGTAGCCTATTTTTATGATTCCAGGCTTTTATCAGAGCATGGGGATAGCTTGTACAGTTTCTTAGTGCTAAAAATAGTAGGCTGTGGCCTCAGACATCATGCAAAAATATTTCAGCCATAACGTATAGCGGTATGTTTGTGCTCTGGGTGGTTAAATACTTTCAATCAGATACACTCTCTTTCCGAATTGTCCGCTGCTCGGAAAGACGGCAGAAGATGGACATTGATATGGCCGCAGGAGAGGACACGTCATGTGAGTGAAACAGCTAAAGAAAGGATCCTAGAGCTCTAAAGAAATCATATAGTTCCTCACAGTTATTACTGTAGTTATTTTTGTATCAGGGAAGACGTGGTGAAAGAAATACAATGGAACTGTCATATCATGGACTGCTATTCTAGGGCTGTACCTTTCATTTTCACACCGAGAAAAAGCTTCACAGGTGAAGACGAGGGAGGTTTGGTTTAATTCATCCTCTGCCATGTAACAAGCCTCACATAACATGCTCCATTTCTCAAGAGCTAGTATTATCTTTCAAGGAGACGAATTCCCACTTTATTCGTCACGCAGAGTACCATGCGGTAGCGCCGGCGGTCCGGCAGGAAGGGACACGCAGTGAAAAGCACTGTTCCTGAACATGGTCACTCGCTGCAGAACGTGCCTGCTAGCTCTTGATCTTGGGAAATAAGTGTTTGATCTCCCCTGGGAATATTTAACATTGGTTTCTCATGTGTTTTATTGTAATCTTCATAAACGCATAAGAGCATGTTGAACTATTTGTCCGATGTTTCTTCACGACCGTAGATGTATTCGCGGCTCAGTTGCAACCATGGGGTCTTAGCACTTTGATTTCGGTAGTAGAGTAGTCCTGGAGGAGCTTTATTTTTTCAGACGGACCTTCCGGTGAAAAATGATTTCAAAGGTATATATATATACATATATATATTTATACTATTACCAGTACATATATGTATGCAAATGATACAGTACATTGTGCCAAGAATTAGCTTGTTGAAGTTGTGTTTCATTTGATTCTTATGGTTTTTGTCTTTTTCACTCAGTTGTACATTCCAGATAACAATGTTTCTGTTGCTGCATCACAATATAGTGGATGTGGTCATTCTGGAGACAACAGTACCTTTCAGAATCAAGTCATGATATTGGAATAAAAGAAGCTTTTCTTTCTTCCTTCTCTTTGTCCCATTTCTTTATTACCTTTCTGACCTCAGTATGAACAGGAGCATCGTTATAAATGTTGGCCACTGGTGTCCTCCTGTTATAATGACGTAAACGCTCATTTCTGATGTAAATTAGAGCTGTATTTAACCTTTAAAACTCTAGAACAGTTCTGTTTTGTAGTTTGACATACTTTCTTAAGTAGCTTCTTCCTTTGAGATGATCAAAAATCTACTGGCGCCTACAGTTCTTTGTGTTTACAGGTTTACATCTCAGAAATCTTGTCTTTTTGAGCTGAAAATGCAATAATTCGGACAAATGATCTGTAATAACTGCATTGATATTTATAAGTTCTTCAAAATACTTGACAGTGATCCAAATAAATGCATGTCCTTTATTATTTTGGTATTTATGTATATATCAGTATTCTCCTGTCTCAGGACTTTTATTCTGAAATTTGAGCACTGTGTGAGCAAAGAATGAGAACAGGCCCTCCCTTCTCATTTTCCTCTATAACTCGATATCTGGGTCAGTAAACATGCACCGGAAGCTCCTTTGGCATTTAAACTGGGATGTTTTTTGAGCCGAGTTACTGATGATTCATCACAGGGTGATGAGACGGCTCGGATGGACATATCCTCGTTGTGATATGTGTATCATGTCTGTATGTTACTCTGATCCTGAGATATGAGACTATATGAAAACAGCATTTAACTGCCCGCAAAATGTGGATCTCAGGTTCTAAGATTTGAATTCAATATTCTGGACGGTGGTCCAAATAAAATAAAAAGCAACCTGAGCATCTTTTATTTTTATTCTTTATGTATGTGTCGGTACGATCCCGTCAACTCAAATTTGTTGTGATATGCATCTCGTATCTGTGGGTTACTCTGATCCTGAGTTACGGAGCCTGGAATACCGGCGTCCACCTTTTCTACATTTAAAACGAGTTCACTCTTCTGTTCTGCAGTTCCGTTTCAAACCACCCTATTTATCTCTGCGGTGTAAACAGGCCGTTCCTGTTCCTGCTACACGAAAGAAGCAAGCCTGAAGTCCTTCATCCTCATCTCCACAGATTGCGCTGAGCTCCCCAATGAGGAGCAGAGAAGAAAAGAGGCTCTGATTGATTCGATTCGGTTCTTGGAGCAAGAGTAAGGCGCCTAATCCAATCTTCAGCTGGCACCCCTTCACCTCTAAACAGGTGGCTGGAATTAGACAGTGGTTGAATGCGCTCATTTCGGCTGCGGCTTTGTTGCCCTGCCAAAAATCAAACTTTCGGCTTGTTCGAGAGAGGCGCATTAAGGTGCCAGGTGCAAGTGACCTAATTAGCAGAATCAGGCTCCCTCAGTCTGCAGGCTGTTCTGCACTCAGACACAATCACCCAGCCGCCCGGGTGGTCCATTCATCTACAGCATGCAGGGTGCCGATGATGCTCGGCACTAAACCCAGTCTCCTGCTGCACTCCCCGCACTGTTCAGCACTGGGACTGTATACTGTTGCCTGATTCTGCAGATGAATAGCTTTCATATAGTTTTCATATATAGTCCAAGAACCTTCCAGCCTACCATGCTGGTACCATTGTCTACAACCACGCCATTTGTACATGGAATGAGAGCCTGCCGTCTAACAAAAAAGCTCCTGCTCCATATCAAAAATAAGTCAACATGAACCTCCTCGCGCATTCGGGTGCTCGTAACAAACTCCTACTGAACTCTGACACACGTTTAAACACTCCAGCAGCACTGCTGCGTCTGGTCCACTCATCACCACCGTGTCAGTGTGAGAATGACCCACCACCCACATAATAGCTGCTCTGTGGTGGTCCTGTGGGGTCCTGATCATTGAAGATCAGGGTGAAAGGAGGAGAATAATGTCTGCAGAGAAACAGATGAACTACAGTCTGGAATTATAGAACCACAGAGACATTTTTAGATGAAATGCAAAAAATATTCCCAAAAATAAGTTTCTAATTATACCATCGTTTTACATTCCCAGCTTAGCCTTAAGTGGAAGTACCCCTTTCTCATACTCAGACTGTCTACAGTTTCACAGCTTGCTCTCACACACACACACACACACACACACACACACACAGCTACAGTTACAGATTAAACTAACCTTTGCGATCAATGCCAGTGACACACACCTTGATCATGCCAATAGTCATTTCAGCAAATGTTAATTGAATTCAGGCCGGTGACGTGGGCGCAATGTAGTGTAGATATTTAATTTAAGATAAGAATATTAAATTATTAATGGATTTTTGACCAATTTAAACATCAGATTCAGAAACAAATTGCTCTCTGAGCTCGTCTGCATTTTAATATTACTATTTCTACAAAAAAGCTCAGGGAGGAGAAGACATTAAGATACCAGGTTGACCGTTGAAGGTTCCCATTTAGCATAGAGGGAGCCGAAGGCTGAGTAATGAGCGCCATAACGTAACGTAGGCATGGAACTTGGACATCCACTCAAGGTCCTAGTCGGGTCAGTCGGGGTCATTGTCCAAAAGAAAATTGCTACATTTGCAGTTTACGCAGTTGGAACAATGTGGTTGCAATGCAGGTGTTTCCCAAGACCATAGTAGGAACTATGAAACTAACATCATGAAAACATTCAGGTGTGGGTTTCTGCACAGCAACGAATAAGAAACGGTATCAAAACATCCTCCAAGAGCAACTTCTCCCAATGATCCAGGAGCAGTTCGGAGAACAATGGTTTTTCCAGCATGATGGAGCACCATGTCACAAAGCAAAAGTGAGAACCAAGTGGCTCCATGGCCAGGAAACTCCCCAGATCTCAATCCCACTGAGAATGTGAGGTCATTTCTCAAACTGAGGGTGGACAAACAGAAACCCAGACACTGATCAACTCCAAGCACTGACTGATTGGGCGGGAATGGGTTGCCATCACTCAGTATTTTGTGAAGAAGCTGATGCGGATGTCCGACTGATGTCCAGCCGAGGCGATTTTCAGAAGTCTTCAAGCAGAAGGGTCAACACTGTAAATTTGAGTCTTTCCTTAAACTGGATGTATTTGTCAATAAAGAGTAAAAATAAATGTTTATAAATGTACTTCGTTATAACAACATCTGACAAAAGGCAACAATCCTTCTGAAAGACACAGCAGTTTGTGCTTCTGAATGTATTTTTATTATTATTATGAATAGTATTATTTTTATTGTTCATATTGCATTTAATGATCATTAAAATTCTATTAATTTTGATATTAATAATGGTGGTGGTGTATGAATACCACACGAACATAGATAGGAATAGTCCAAATCATACAATAACAAAGGGATTTTGGTCAAAACTGTGGAAATATATTCTTTCATATCATTATTTTAATAACGGTTTTCTATTTTGGGTTATAATTCTTTGACTGTTGTGAATGTGTGGAAGCAGAAGAGAGCTCTCACTGGGTTTTGACCTTCTCGCTACAGGGGCGCGAGAGACGGTTTTTGAAGAATTGTTCATTATCTGTAATGGAAACCTGTGGAGACAATTTGGTATTTTAATGCACACTGTAGGGGGTCTGAACGTTTGGCTATCTTTGCTATCGTTGGCGTCAGAGAACATAGGCAGGGAACACATTTGCATCACAGAAACTTGACACCCTTTGGACTGACTCTATATTTGGGTACATTCCTTCATTCTGGGGTGGGTACGAGAACCCTGCATATTAAACGTCCTTCTTTCATGTCATAAGGCATGAATTTGGCATAATATCACAAAGTTTGAGAGTTTTTACGAGTTTCACGCTGTAAAAGTCAGACCAAACACATGTGCAAACATTGTTGTCCAGACTACGGTGATTCAAACTAATTGTGGTTCTGACAAATCTAGTACAGATTTGGGAAACCGTCATTGTCGTTCTGATGTTAGTTAGTTTAATGATGCATCGAACCACATTAGTTCAATGTTAGTCTCCATCACTGTAACCTAGACACGGACCAGGAACCCCAGAAGAAGTCGACCCTTTCAAAATGGCTGGTGAATTGAGTCCCCCTGTCAGAATGCAGGTTGGGAACCCTACTGGAAAACCACAAACGAGATGGTGTACAGGAAATCTAGTGAGTGACAGCGACAGGAGTGATGGAGGAGTGATGGAAGGGGCTGGCATAGACTTGCTAGTGATGTTCTGCAATCCTTGTTCTGGCCACTCATCTCGTACACCACCATGTATCCTTAGACACCCTCCTCCATACTCCAGGCCTGCTCAAAAACTCATGGATGCCCTGAGATTGATGAGACATAACCCCACAGATGGAAGCGGTGATGTACACTTTTCCCAGGGCACCGCCTCCTGGGTCAGGTTCGCATTGAAGCGCATCCACCTGGCTTGGCAAAGGTTGAGACGCTTGGCCCGTTTAGATGTAGGCCAAGTTCTCGTTGTCATCCTCCAATGCCTTCTAGGGCTCGGTGTTCCACTGGAACTGCCTCAGAGCCTTTTCAGAGTCAACTGTCGATGCGGTGCCACAAAATTCCACATTAAATGGTGGAAAAATTGGCAAAGCACTGAAAGCTTTGAACCAAGTGGAGCCATGTGGGATGCAGTCATGTGAGACCTTCTCCAGGTCAGAGCTTTGTTGGTACTTGGAGGCAACACAGGTAAAGCTTTATAGGCATTTATAGCAACCAGAAATCATGTAGTAATAACTAAGGTTCCCATTCAAACTTAAAAAGCAAAGAAGCAGTACAATTATTATTATTATTATTTATTTATTTATTATTTATTTATTTATTTTCCACAAAAGGCCAAACTTTCCAGTCCTTTCCAGGTCCCTCCTTCAAAATGTTAAACTTTAAATTCTTCTTGAAATATTCTGAGTTGGAGACACGAACATTCCTCAGTACACATAATTAAAGAAGCATACGCTGCCATACGTTGCATTAGAACAGCATGTTAAAAAGTGTGAGGCCCTATAAAATCCATTTT
The DNA here is from genome assembly GCA_034509495.1 of Acestrorhynchus altus. Classification (NCBI taxonomy): domain Eukaryota; kingdom Metazoa; phylum Chordata; class Actinopteri; order Characiformes; family Acestrorhynchidae; genus Acestrorhynchus; species Acestrorhynchus altus. The sequence goes on along the minus strand of CM067510.1, from coordinate 32,410,605 downwards.
ATGATTTTTTTTATTAGAACATATTTTTATAGGAGACAATCACACAAACCAGATATTGTTATTTTAGCCGTTTCCTGATTATCATGTAATTGTAATTGTGGCTTAAAATGACTAAACTACTTTATATCTTATATATCATGATTGTCCAGAATGTTTTTGAGCTAATACTTTTGATGAATTATATGCAATGATTAGCTGTACAAGGATATTTATAATAATACATTCTTCAAAACAGTTTACAGTGCTCCAAATACAATGAAGAACAACCTGGATTCCCTGTAATATTTTTATTTTTTATGGATATATCAATATTATCCCTTCTCATTTTCATCTATAACCCATTAACTGGGTCAGTGATGTCATTTGCCCCGCCCCCTCTCTCTGATCAGTCAGAGTCTGTATGCAGGTTGATCATCAGCCCCGCCCCCTCTCTCTGATCAGTCAGAGTCTGTATGCAGGTTGATCATGTTCACGTGGACAGAGCAGTAAACATGCACTGGAAGCTCCTTTGGCCTTTAAACTGGGATTTAATTCAGTGGGAAACGTGAATTGTGTTGGCTGATCCTGTTCATTTTGTCTCCATATCATGATTAACTCTCATCATGATAAATGAATATTTTACTGTGAATCAATATATTTGGAATCAGGGCGAACTATGCCTGCCATATATATATATTTATATATATATATATATATATATATATATTTTTTTTTTTTTTTTTATAATATATATGTATTATCTGTATTATATGTAATATATATATTTATAATATATATGGCAGCTTTTATAAAATATACTGGCAGCTCATGAGAACACAAACACAGGTGCCCCCATTCCTGAGTGAACAGCACCAGTTTTCCCACACATTAATTACACACTATCCCTCCTGGCCTCGGAGCTGCTCTCCCGAGCGAACACTGAAACATGAACAAAAGCAAGCTGAGCTTTCCTTCCTTAATTACAGCAGCACCTTCTCACTTAGACTGTTCGAAAGAACCCAATTAACTGTGCAAAACAATCTTCTGATGCAATCTGTTAGGCCCGACAGTGATCTCATATAGGAGATTCTAATGGCTCTGCACCAACTGTGCTCATGTACCGCACTAACATCTCTGACATTCCACTGACTTCCAAAATTAGGGTTCTTGGCTTGGACGAGAAGTGTTCATGAGGATGGTGGAGAGATTTCAGGATGGTCCACGTTAGTCGTAATTTGCTCATGTTTCACCAAGGTTGAATGAGACCTATTGTTGGTAGAAGTCACCACTTAAAGGTTCCTTAAGCAGTCAAAAAGGGTTCTTCATTTGGTCTCTTCAAGGCCATGTTTTTAATGGTTTTGAGCTTGGAAATGGCTGAAATATTTCATAATTTTAAATTCTGCGTTCTGCCCCCTTAGTACGGTACTTACCTAGCACTTACATTCCTACAGTTTAGAACTTCCCCGGTCATACGGTGTCCCCCAAATTTAACCCAATGTGCATCACCTTGTCATAAGTGTTAATGTTTCTCCTCAAACCAACATAGATCCTGGTAATAATATCATGCTCATAGAGGTGAGGTCGGTTCCTGTCTGAAAGGAACCCAGAGTCCACACTTGTGGCTCACCATCTGGTCCGTGCAGGCCCAGATTAAAGGCTCCTACAGGAGAGCTTCTTTAAAGGCAATCAGGGGCTCCTGTCTGCCTGACTGATTACTTGGTGCACGGGAGAAAGAGCCCATGGTGAATCTTCCTGGCCACATCAGTGCTCTGTAGGGGAATGTCCAGCTGTGAGGCTTAAGGTGAGAGGCTCCCGTGAAAGATGAGCTCATGTCTCCTTCTCTCTAAACAGCACTTTGCTGCATCATGTCCCTGTCCCTGAATCTTGAAGAAGTGCTGCTGCCAAAGCCTGGACTGACCCTCTCCTTCTGTTGCCTCAAAGGAAGTGTGCAGAGTTTTCGAGAGAAAGAGCCAGGAGATGGAGTCTGTGTTTATTCTAGTCTTTAAAGGAACACGCAAGTGTTTCTCGACCTAATATTTATGTCCTGTATCTACACCCATGTGCCAAATGTTGCAGGATATCAATCAGCAAACTGATAATTAAGTGTTTTCTCTGGGAACGCCCTCAGCTTGGGAATGCTCACACTTGTGAATTTGTGAGGCGTTCTATTGTGAGTGTATTGCCGGAGGTGTATTAGGTTCCAAATGGATTGGATGTTCCATTTCTTAAATGTGCAGCCATTCAACATTCCTCAATCCACAGTGTCATGTTAGTATTCTGAATATATCAAAGAAGGCATTACCATCCCAAGTGGACAGTGCAGTGGGTGGTAATCATTGTGATTGGCAGGGTCTGGTTAGAACCCTCCAGGAGCTCTATATATATAATACTTAATATCAAGTTCTTCAAAACACTTGACAGTTTTCCAAATAAAATAAAATAATATAAATATATATTTTTATGTTTGTGTCTCTTCTGTGGACTTTTATTTTGAAATTTGAACACTGTGTGGGTAAAAAAAAGAGAGCAAGCAGCTCTTCTCTACTCATCAGAGTCTGTCTGCAGGTTGATCAGCAGCCCCGCCCCCTCTTTCTGATCAGTCAGAGTCTGTATGCAGGTTGAGCGTCAGCCCCGCCCCCTCTCTCTGATCAGTCAGAGTCTGTATGCAGGTTGATCATGTTCACGTGGACAGAGCAGTAAACATGCACTGGAAGCTCCTTTATCATTTAAACTGGGATTTAATTCAGTTGAAAATGAGTGAATTTTAGTTTGTTATAATATGTGTATCATCTGTAGGTGACTCTGTTCCTGAATTATGAAGCCTAGAAAACGGAATATAACTGCCCACGAAGTGAGGATCTCAGGTTCTAACAGGTAAGTGGAACCTACCTTTCCAGCAATGTGAAGTAGAACCATGCACTGTAATAGCAGAAGAAATGAGAGAGAATGTTAAAATTGAAATTTCAGTAATGAAGGGGTTACAAAAACATCTCTAAGCTCCAAACGACAGTGGAAGCCATAATAACTAAAATAATATCTCATAGAACATGCAAACAGCTCCAAGAAGTAACAAAAGAACCCAGAGGAAAAAAGAAGGAACTGTAGGCCCTGCTCACTTCAGATAAGGTCAGCAGTTATGATTTCCACCATCAGAAAGAGCCAAATGATATCCAAGACATTGCAAGGTGCCAACCACCAGAGGAACATAAAGTCTTGTCTTGCATCGCGTGAAAAACATTGTGTTCTGAGGAGTGAGGAGCTGAAAATGGAACATTTTGGAAGACACACATCACGTTTGGTGTGAAGCTAACACAGCATTACAATAAGAACATCACATCAGCACTGAAACATTGTGATGGTAGTGTGATTATGTGGAGATGTGTTGCTGTTTGAACCTCATTGATATGCTGTTGCAGGCTGACTTAAAGGTATTTCACATGTAGGTGCTGCAAACTTGTTTTTGTTCAATGAAAAGATTATCGTTTAAAAGTTGCTTCATGTTTTCTCCTTGGATGGATAGATGTATGGATTGATGGATGGATGGATGGATCCATGTCTATGTCTTATATATATGCCTTTGTCTGGGCTATCTGGTGTCGACCAGAGGAGGATGGGTTCCTCTCTTGAGCCTTGGTTCCTCTCAAGGTTTCTTCCTTCTAGTCTGAGGACGTTTCTGCTCAGTTGAGGTTTGGACCTGGACCTGGATTTCTGTAACGCTGCTTTCTGACAACTCCTTTGTTGTAAAAAGTGCTATACAAATAGACTTGAATGGATGGATGGATGGATGGATGGATGGACGGACGGATGGAGTGAATGGATTGGATGGATGGATGGATGGATGGATGGATGGATGGATGGATGGATGGATGGATGGATGGATGGAATGGGATGGGTGGATGGATGGATGGATGGATGGATGGGTGGGTGGAATGGGATGGATGGATGGATGGACAGACGGACGGATGGATGGATGATTAGTACTGAAAATGAAAAGAGAAGGTTCCTCATAATTGCAGATGTTCTTGGCCAATAATGTGATGAATAAATCATGGCAGGTCATGAGAGCAGTTACAGCAGGAGGCTCAGCTACAGGAAAAAATCTTCTGATCAGTCTTCTCACTCTGCGGTGGGACATCATCCTGAGTAATTAAAGCTGAGTGGTAGGCTGGAAATTCTAATAATATCTCCTCTTTGTCACTGACAGTATCTGTGAGGGCTTTGTATTCCTCAGATGAAATCAGGTGAGTTCTGGGCTCAAGTCAGCCCCACACAGACTATTTTAGCTGCTGAATGAAACAGCCTGGGTTCGAATATTGTCACATGTTAGACGGACGACAAAGGAGAAAGTTTCTTATCAGGGAGGACTTTTGCTGGACAAGTCCGAAAAGGACAAGAGGCCAACGGTGACCTAAGCCTGTGGTCTATTGGTCTGTTATGAATCTGCATTCTGATAATATGCAAATGCAGTCACGGGGCAGCGTGCAGTTATTTTGCAGCATGTAAGAGAGTCGTCAAAACTGTCGGTGGTCAGTTTGGCAAAACAGTGCGAATGGAGAGAACTAGACCCCGAAAGCCTGGATGAAAGCCAACGGTTGCCACGGTGACAGAACTTGTGCCGCCTGCTTAGAAATCTCTTTGTATGTTTCCACGGCAACAACTGTGGCTAGGTGGAGAGGGGGTGGCAGTTGGTGGTGGTGGTGGGGTGGGGGTGGGGTTGGAGGGTGGAGTGGGTAGTGCTGTAGGCATTGCTTATTCCCACACCTTGCATTGTTATGCTCCCCAAATTCATTGGCCGCGTTGCCTGAATAAAACAAAACCCACGAGTTTTCTTCTGAAGAGCTTCATCAAGATTAACGCATCCAGCTCGAGTCACTTCGGAGGATTTCCCGCCCAAAAGTGCTGGGTTGGAGTGTAAACCTCTCTTTAACCAATTTAACCTCCGTTTAATCCTCTCTGGGTTATAATGCCGTCATGTCTCCACGTGCGCGGTGGCCTTTATCAGCTCTAAATCATGATCTATTGACGATGTCACAGAATTTCATCCATTTTCATTTTGTTTTCTAAATCAACCCTTCTTACCAAACTAAGAGTATGTTTAACAATTCCGTCCAGTGACTGAATCAATCAATGAGTCCTCAGTGTTCTGTCTTTGCTTCTGAGGGTGTTTGCTCTCATTCAGACAGTGAGAAATTCAATATGCTGGAATCTGCTTGCGCTCTAAAGTACATTCTTTTACATAGAAGCTGTAACAAAGTTAGGCGAGCTGAATGGAGCGTAGAGAAGGTCCGTTCAACTGACAGAAAATGCAGGATTATGTATTCATTTTCTAATATTTAGAAATAAGGCCACTGTTAAGACTAAGCATGTTTCTTTCCCAGCATTTACAGCTGTCCCTGCAGTTCAGGGGTTTGAAAAGTGCAGGATTCTGGAGAAGAAAAGGCATCCAAAACAAGATGTTCAAATGTATCATCAAATACAATGTCTAAAATGCAACATCGGAAAAACACAAGATCTTTAACATTATGTCCCAAACACAGTGTCCAAAACACAGTGTCCAAAACACAATGTCCAAAACATGGCATCTAAAACATTGTCCAAAATACACAATCTAGAACTCAATGCCCAAAACACAACGTCCAAAATGCAGCATCAAAACACAATGTCAAAACATGGGCATCCAAGCAGTGTCAAACACAATGTCCAAAACACAACAAACAAAACACTTAGTCTAAAACAGTGTCCAAAACACAATGTCCAAAACATGGTGTCTAAATCCGTGTCCAAAACACAGCAACCAATACACAACGACCAAAACACAATGTCCAAACACAATGTCTAAAACACAACAAACAAAACAGTGTCCAAAACACAATGTCCAAAACATAGTGTCTAAATCCATGTCCAAAACACAGCAACCAATACACAACGACCAAAACACAATGTTCAAAACACAGCGTCCAATACACATTGTCCAAATCACAATGTCCAAAACATGGTATCTAAAACAGTGTCCAAAACACAATGTCCAAAACATGGCATCTAAAACAGTGTCCAAAACACAGCGTCCAATACACAATGTCCAAAACACTTAGTCTAAAACAGTGTCCAAAACACAATGTCCAAAACACGGTGTCTAAAACAGTGTCCAAATACAGTGTCAAAACACAGTGTCCAAAACATGAAAGTCTAAAACAGTGTCAAAACGCAATGTGTCAAAACATGGCATCTAAATCTGTAATCAAAACACAGCAACCAATACCTAATGACCAAAACACAATGTTCAAAACACGGCGTCCAAAACACAATGTCCAAAACATGGTGTCCAAAATACAGTGTCCAAAATACAGTGTCCAAAACACAGCGTCCAATACATTGTCCAAATCCACATGTCAAACATGGCACTTATAAAACAGTGTCCAAATACACAGTGTCAAAGCACAACGTCCATGACAGTGTCCAAAGCACAATGTCCAAAACACGGTGTCTAAAAGTGTCCAAAATGTTGAGTCCAAAACAGCATCCAAAGTTATTTTCCAACTCTTCTCCAAGTCGTCCTGTACTTGCAAAACGATCCTACCATCAACACAGCTGTGAGCTCTCTCACAGCAGGAGGATCTTATGATCACTCCGAAATTTACCAGCGATAAGGCCCATCCTTGCTTAGGACACATTCGTTGCATGCCTCACAATGTCAACCTTCTTCAGATTCGGTGCTGTCGGGTGGTTCCTCCTACGTGGGAACAGTTTTTGACAGTGAATATTTTGGTGTTTGTGGACAAAACAGTTTTACCTTGTATTTAGATCCTATTTCTGTAAGTCGCAGGTAATGGCTCGCTCGTGACTCCTGCGTACTTTGTTGTGACATCGACCAGCGTTTGAGTTCTATCTGAGTTTCCATTGTGTTCTAGATCTGCATAATGACTTCCATAGTTCCCCTTAACTGTCATTTCTTGGCGTCTTATAAAACTGATCTGGAGGCAGATTTAGTGAAGGACAAGAGTCTCCGAAGGGGAACCGACAATGGGGAAATTAAGTTTCTCTGCCCCTAACTTTATGACAGTGAGAGATAAATGATTAATAAGTGGAATCAGTGTGGTTCTCCACGACTCTGAGCCAATAATGCTGCTGCTGCTGCTGCTGGGTAGCTCAAAGGAACAACCACACACACACACACACACTGCGCACACCACACTGTAAATGTGGATGTTCCTAGTACAGTATGAATTTTAGGAGTTCTGGCTTTGTGTGTATACAAGTTGCGTTCTAGTACAGCTCTGAATAAGAACTACGCTTCCTTAGTTGTTGTTTGGCTGCGTTCTGAGTCTTAATGGTTCCTCAGCACCCTAGAAAGCGCTCAGGTTTTGTTTGTTTGTTTGTTTGTTTACATTTGTTTTTAATGTTGTCTCCTGCATTTCGGTAAAAGGTCAGAGAATGGTTTTCTGTGAGGGCTCTTTGTAGATTCTGACCGGATGTTTGCACATCACTCATAAGCACAACAAAGCAATCAATCAGCTATAAATGCGCTGCACTGCCAGATGTAATCACGGCATGTACAGCTTAGTGTCTAAGTACCTGTAATTACTGCAGCCACTACCGTCAGAATCGCTTCAGGGAACGAATGCACTCAGGTACATTCTAACAGGCAGGCTTTGTTGTACAAATAAAACATGTTCCGTTTCTCCTTTTAGAAGCCCAGTTTCCCTCCGTCGGTGTGAACTGGGGCTGCCAGCATGTTCGTAGGCAGGTGTTAGAGGCGCACGGGCACCGGTGGGCTGGTGGGTTCGAGGGTATATGTGCAGTGCAGAAGCAGTCCTTCGGTCATGCCGGCGCTACGTGCTGATTTTCACACCTCGCGTCCAAGCCAGCCTGGCCATACCGTTTGTGCCCCTTGTGGCTGGGCCGCTGGCCCGGCTTTAACAGATGGCTGACTGGGTGTAGCTGCTAGAACCGTGTTTAATAAAAGATGAATGTGATTCCAGCTATTTCCACAGAGCCCGTATGGCACCGGCGGCTATTTGGGAATCTGTAAGGGGCCGAGCTTGGGGCGCATTGTGCTCATGCTTATACGTTCAAAACAGCAGCCATGACACACAGAGAGGGTGAGACCATTTAGAACGAGAAGATTATTTAGGATTTTATAAACGTAAGTCAAATCATGTTCATTTGATTTGCAACCAAACGATTCACTTCATAAAACCAAAAAAAAAAAGTTCACTTAATAACACAGTGAACTGCAAGAACAATGTGTTTAATCGTCATTAACCTTTAAAAGTCTAGGTCAATTTTGTGGGATGTTGTCATAGTTTGAAGTACTTTTATTCTGCAAAACATGAAAAGTATTTATAGGAGATAAATGTATGTTTGGATTTTTTTGTTTTAGAGGCTGAAAAACACTTTATATCTTCGAAATATGTGTTGTTGAAATTGATCATCAGATCGTCCTGAAAATGCAAGAATTTTGTTGAATGATTATTTCGTTATTTGCAATGAAGGATATTTATAATAATAACAAGTTTCTTAGATATGTGACAGTGGTCCAAATAAAATAAATTAAACCCTGAATGTCCTTTATTATGTTTGTTATTTTTAATTCATATACCAGTATTATCCTTTCTCTCGACTTTTAATTTTTTCATTAAATTTGAACACTGTGTGAGCAAGAAAAGATAGTAAACAGCCCTCCCTTTTGAAATGAACTGGATGAAAACCATATGATGATCTTATTTTGTATCAGTATTAAAATGTATATGTGTGTGTGTGTGTGTGTGTGTGTGTGTGTGTGTGTGTGTGTGTGTGTGTGTGTGTGTGGGAGGGGACGTGTGTGCGTGCATGTGTGCATGCACGAGTGTGTGTTAATGGGTGTGTCTGCATATATTTTGTGTGTGTGTGTGTGTGTGTGTGTGTGTCTGTGTGTGTGTGTGTGTGTGTGTGTGTGTGTGTGTGTGTGTGTGTGTACACCAAGTTTCAGAAGTATTGTAGGGACTGGACAGGCATTAGTATTCTAGGTATTTATAGTTTTATAAAAAGTAAAAAACTCAAAAGTTATTGAGAGATGAGCTGCAGCAGCAGGAGAGCATTCTCACTGTCGCCTGCCTCACATCTGTTTGTGACCTTCTAAACCTGGAGCACGTCCCACCTCACTGTGTAGCGGTCACACAGGTCAGAACTGCACAGGTGCAGTCCCACTCAGAGCGCAGCCCGTCCACTCATATCTGATCAACAGGGCGTCATCGAATGGGGAACCGCCTGATGCTGCACTTCAGGTTATGCTTCAGTCACTGGAGCCACCGGGGAACAAGGACACCCATCCAGGACTTTCAGGTGTTTCTTTAGTTTTGGACCTGAGCTAATGCAATTATGTGGGCGCTGTTAACCCTGTTTAAATTTGATTGGAATCTTGTGACACTGTAATGTTCATCATTTGTTGTTCATTGTCTTGTCGTTAGATCCAGTCTCCTGGATGTCTCAGCCCTGATAGTTTCCTGCCATCCTCACCTCAAACCTTCCTGCTCTGCTTCACTAATGAGTTGGGTTTATTTTGCCTATGGAAAAAACAAGTCAAACTAGCAGACACAGACTAATAGAATCACATGATGTCTACTACTGTGTCTACAGTAACCCAGACACGATTTATTCTCCACGACATGTTGACACTGCTGTTGATGTTCCTTCTCTTGATGTCGTAATAGTATTCAGAGATGGATGGGGTTTGTTTTAAAGGTTAATTATATATTTTAATTTCGGTAGCGATGCTTGAGCAATCACACACATTCAGAGTCAATTACGGCATCAGAATGGACAAGTGGATTCTTCTCTGTGATGTTTATGTGATGAATGTATTTACACGCTGCTGTCTCGCCTCTTGCGTATCCCGGTAATCCTGGTGTGATTAACTCTTAGAACCTGAGATCACACGCTGTGGGCAGTTATATGTCTTTTTCTAGGCTTCATAACTCAGGATCAGAGTAACCTACAGGCATGATACACATAACATAACAAACTACAAGACTGCGTGGACACTTAATCAGCTGCATACAGACTCTGGTGATCTCCAGAGAGAGGGGCGAGGGCTGATGATCCTTCCATACAGACTCTGACTGATCAGAGAGAGGCGGGGCTGATGATCAACACTGCATACAGACTCTGACTGATCGGAGAGGGAGGCGGGGCTGATGCTCAACCTACATACAGACTCTGACCAGTCAGAGGGGCGGGGGCTGATGCTCCAACACGCCACAGACTCTGACTGATCAAGAGAGAGAGAAGCGGGGGCTGATGCTCAACCTGCATACAGACTCTGACTGATCAGAGAGAGGGGGCGGAGCTGATGACTTCATTGATGCAGTTATTGGGTTATAGATGAAAATGAGAAGGAGGGGGCTGTTTGCTCACTTCTTACTGAGTTATTGAGTTTGTTTTTATTTTGTGCTTCAATCTAATCATTAATTTCATCAAAACATAACGATGATCAATTTCCAACTGGAGTTCTGTGTTTTTTTGTCACTTATAGTTTAAAAATGTAAGTGAGTACATTCGTGCGAATATTTATATACTTTAATAACCTGTACATGTGACCATAAATACTTTTTATAATTAATAAAACTACATCAAACTACAAAAATATCCCACAAATTAAGGATAAACTTCAAAACTATCAGGCAGTGAAACTATTTGTAGAACCTTACTGGTTCTGTACAAATCATACATAAGTGCTCCACTATCATGAGTAGAGCAACCCTTTACTTGTAGGGTGAAACTGGGTTGCAGGTTTTCATTCTAAACAACCAGAGGCGACACCTGACTTATAATCATCAGCCACTCTTCCAAACAACTGATCACACCAGCTTCCGTTTGTCAGGCATGAAAACCTGCAGCCTCACTGGCCCATTTCGGACGCAGCTTGATGCCCCCGGCTTAGAGTGTATTATACAAAGTACTAGTATCTAATTACCGCCACATTTATCTCATATAAAGCTCCTTTATACACATAAAGAGACATTTGAAGCCTTTTTGTTTGTTTGTTTGTTTTAACCGGTTTGGATTATAGATCATAAAAACCAGGATCTCAGAATGAAAATATGAATTCAAATCTGAATAGTGACTAATCACAGTATCAACTTAAAAAGATTGAAATATCACTTAAAATTGAATGAATATAAAACTGATGGATTGATTTTGAATTAATTAAATAAGTCAGAACCTTTCTCACAGTATTTAGATTTTTTGGAGATGTTCTATATTAGTTTTAGGAATATAAGGACTAATGTGCTGGGCGTCTTTACATCAACAACAGTAGATTTGATCTTCATCTTTTGAATCTGTTAAACAAATCTCCTTTTCTTCCAATCTTCTCCACGTTTCCTCATCAAATGATCCAGCACCAGCGAAGTCAACAAAACACTTGCATGATGCAATTATGTGAAAATCAGACCCAGTTTCCAAACCAGTGCTTCTCGCGACTTCTGTCAAAGCCCCAGATTCACTAATGGGTCATTTAGAGGTGCTTTTGCCTCACATAGCCTGAAAATCTTCTGTTTACCAGCCACATCTGATTCTAGCTAGTCGCTGAAATATTGATACAAATATTTGACGGAAAGTAATTTGCAGTTGCAGATATTGGAAGGTAGTTGGCAGTATCTGATAAAGGTCACAACAATAAAATGATTAATTACTGTAAGCTGTTAAAAAAACTTTAATCTATAAAACTCGAGACCAATTTTGTTGGTTGTTTTCAACAACAAACAAACAAACAAACAAACAAATGAGAAAAGTATTTATAGGGACAGTCATACATACGAATCTTTGTTTCTCAGGAGATCATAAACACTAAGCGATGTCTTCATTTGAGAGAAAAAGAATTGCACTAAAATAACACTTTACATCCCAGAAATCCTGTTTGAGCTATAAATACAATAATTGTGTGAATTCTTTTCAATGATTGGTTTGACAAGGACTCTATATGAAAAAACATCCCACGTGGCCTTCATTGTTTTTCATTTCTTACAACTTTTATTCAGAAATGTTATTTCTGAAGTCTGGGTCAGTGAAGTGATTAGCCCCGCCCCCTCTCTCTGATCAGTCAGAGTCATGCAGGAGTTGATCCTCCGACCCCGCCCCCTCTCTCTGATCAGTCAGAGTCTGCAGCGTGCAGGTTGAGAATGTCGGCCCGCCCCTCTCTCCTGATCAGTCAGAGTCTGTATGCAGGTTGATCATCAGCCCGCCCCTCTCTCCTGATCAGTCAGAGTCTGTGGATTTGATCATCAGCCCGCCCCTCTCTCTGATCAGTGAGTCTGCCATGTGCAGGTTGAGCATCAGCCCGCTCTCTCTGATCCAGTCAGGTGCAGGTTGAGCATCAGCCCCGCCCCCTCTCTCTGATCAGTCAGAGTCTGCATGCAGGTTGACATCAGCCCCGCCCCTCTCTCTGATCCAGTCAGAGTCTGTATGCAGGTTGAGCATCAGCCGCCCTCAGTCAGAGTCTGTATGCAGGTTGAGCATCAGCCCCGCCCCCTCTCTCTGATCAGTCAGAGTCTGTATGCAGGTTGAGCATCAGCCCCGCCCCCTCTCTCTGATCAGTCAGAGTCTGTATGCAGGTTGAGCATCAGCCCCGCCCCCTCTCTCTGATCAGTCAGAGTCCGTATGCAGGTTGATGTCCACGTGGACAGAGCAGTAAACATGCACTGCTGACATGCACTAAATTTAAATTGTGGTTTAATTCAGGAGGAGGATTTTAGGTGTTTTCTGAGCTGAATTATTAACTGTATGTCTTGTTTGTTATGATATATGTATCACGTCTGTAGTTTACTCTCATCTCGAGTTATGAAGCCTAGAAAAGGACATGTAAAGTGTGGATCTTGGGTTCTAGGAGCTTAAACATGCATCACGGAAGCACACATTCAGACAGGTTCTTCTAACAATCAGTGAGGAGTCCGAAAACGCTGCAGAACTAAGCTTACAGTTTGAAAGCACAGACCGTTTATTACCTAACTAACCTTCAGACATGATACACATGACATGTAAATGCCAAAGGAGCTTCCAGTGCATGTTTACTGCTCTGTCTACGTGAACATGATCAACCTGCATACAGGCTCTGACTGATCAGAGAGAGGGGGCGGGGCTGATGCTCAACCTGCATACAGACTCTGACTGATCAGAGAGAGGGGGTGGGGCTGATGATCAACCTGCATACAGACTCTGACTGATCAGAGAGAGGGGGCGGGGCTGATGCTCAACCTGCATACAGACCAATTGATCAGAGAGAGGGGGCGGGGCTGATGATCAACCTGCATACAGACTCTGACTGATCAGAGAGAGGGGGCAGGGCTGATGATCAACCTGCATACAGACCAACTGATCAGAGAGAGGGGGCGGGGCTACTTTCTTTGCTCACACAGTGTCCAAATTTCAGAATAAAAGTTTTTTTTACTTTATTTGAACCACTGTCAAGTATCATAAGGAACCTATCATAAATATCCTTGGCACTCTAATCATTAAAAATATTTAATTCGAATTGCCTTTCCAGTTTGAAAACTCTGGATGATGATCCATTTCCAACAGGATTTCTAAGATGTAAAGTGTTATTTAGGTCTTTTAAGCAAACAGAAGCCACACCAAAAAGCAGGTGCTGTGGTCAAATTCACAAATACTTAATTCTGTCATTTTTACTTCTCAAATAAAGACAAATGTTCTAGTGAAAATAGCTGACATTTCTGAATGTCTCCTATAAAGACTGTATTATGTGTTTGGTGAATTAAAATACATCAAACTATGAATATATACCACAAAATTAGCCTTGAGTTCTAAGGGTTAAAGGGAACCAAAATGAACTTCAAAAAGTGGTGGGTCAAATGCATGCTCACCTCTGTGGTTTTGGTGTTGGGGGTGTACAGAGAACTTTGGGCAACCAAGGGCCTGGAAGCATACTTCAGTTGCATCCTCAAAATCACTCTGAATGTAGGCTGCATTTCTACGCTGGCTCTTGGAACAAGCTTCTGTGTTGTTCTACCTCGGCTGGAAAGGCTCTTTAGAAATCATGCGATGATTGCTAAAACGATACGAATGGCCCTCAGAAATCTCTGATTGGTGGGAACTTTGGCACAAACATCTTCATCTTCACTGTTGAGTACGTTTTCCAGTTTTGAATGAAGCCCACGTGTTTTACACATTCGAGACTTGAATGGAAATTTCATTGTTGCAGGTTTTTAATGAATGAATGAATGAATGAATGAAGGGACACTTATATATATTCAAGACACCCAAGGACGCTTTACAATCAAACTAACACACAATGGCGAGAAGTGGCAGCCAATCGTGCACAGCGTACCCTCAACTGGAAGCAAATGTCCATCTGGGTTCCATCCAGGATAGAGGGCCATGTCCATATCTGGTGGGCATACACTCATTCACACATACCAGGGCAACAGGGAGCAGCAACTTCACCTAAAATCCATGACTGTGAGAGGAAATCGGAGTCCCCAGAAGAAACCTATGCAGACACATGGAGAACATGGAAACTCCATCCAAATAGCCAATGTTCTGCTTTTGCTGCCAAAACAACCTAACGACATATTACATCTTACAGTATGAACAGTGAGACCAGCTGGATGTGTTTTGATTTTACCGTTCAAAGGAAAGTGCCTCATACAGAAGCCCCATTAGTCTGTGCTGGAGGTTCACTAAAGATGTTTGACATGCTTGGTGAGGGAGAAGGGTTGGATCTACCAAATGAGACACGTCTAGGCTCTGCCTCTGGTCTCTACTCTACTCACAAATAGGCCATTCTTGTGCTTGGAAACAGATGACATACTGTATGTTGTGGGTGGAAAGTGGTGGCTCACATTGTGGTGTCGAGGGTAGATAACTCTTAGAAATGGGGTGAGATTTCCTGTCCATACTTCTTGTCGGCTCAGTGGATTAAGGACCAAACTGGACACCCAGCATGTACAAAAGACACTGTCAAGGCATACCAATCTCAAGATGTTTGCTATCCTGTACTTTGTGGTCATGTCCAGGACCTTGAGTAATAAAATGACCTACGTACTGCCTAACCAGCGACAAGACATACAGTACAACACCGCTAAACGAGTCGTGCTAATACTGCTAATACAACAACTGCTAATACTGCTGCCTATGTGTGTACAATATTTCTAATTATTGTTTTCAATATTATTTCATGCTGTGAGGCCAATGTAGGGCTGATACAGTTAACCAATACGAAATGGGACACTGCCGTGTTGTACCACAAAGGGTGTATTCAGTGATGGTATTCCGTACAAATCAAGGAAAATTCTGTGATATTTTCTTTCATTATTTTGTAAATCTCACCTCTTCATCTCCACTTAGTTTTCTGCCACCACAATGCAGCTGACGTCCTTCCCAAAATGGTTAATTTTGATACACGTGGTGGACATTTTTGGCTTAATTTCTATAGAACGTAAGGGAATGGAACCCCAACATCCATTTCTTCCTTATCATTGAGCCTATTCATCATCTTTTTGGTTCTCAGACTTCCCAATGTCACAGTTTATTCAGAGACCTCCCCCTGACTGTGATTCATCCTAATAATTCCATAGCTTGTTTGGAGACTTCCCCATGACTGTGATTCATCCTAATTACCACTGTGTTGGTTCTAAGACTTCACAGGGGCAGCAGCCTAAGCAAAGAGGCCCGGACCTCAATCTCCCCACTTACCTCTTTCAGCCATTCCAGGAGAATTCCTTGGCCAGCCAAGAGATATAATCCCTCCAGCATCTCCTGCATCTCCCCCGGGCCCTTCTCCTGGTCAGACATGCCAAGAACACCTCACAAGTGAGGCATTCATGTGCCCAAACTAGATGCCTGAACCACCTCAGCTGGCTCCTCTAGACATGGAGGAGTAGAAGCTCTATTCTGAGCTCCTCCCGGATGACTGAACCCCTCAACCTATCTCTAAGGGAGAGTCCAGCTACCCTACGGAAGAAAACTCATTTCAGCCGCTTGTATTCAGGATCTCATTTTTCTGTCACTACCCAAAGTTGGTGGCCAGAGATGAGGACTGGAACGTAGATTGGCCGGTAAATTGAGAGCCCTGGCTTTTGACTCCACTCTCTCTTCACCACAACAGACCAGCTTAGAGTCTGCAATCCTGAGATACTTGAACTCCTCCACTTGAGGTAGGAACTCATTCCCAACCCAAAGAGAGCATTTCACCCTTTTCCGAATGAGTACCGTGGTCTCAGATTTAGAGGTGCTGATTCTCTTCCCAGCTGCTCAGTGGAGCTCTGAACTCAGAAAACAAGAGCTTCTCAAAGGTTTTTGGCATAAGAATAGAACACTTCACTCAAGAGCAACAGCAGAGACCTCATGTATGTTGCATTAGTCAAGATTCGATTACCACCTTTTTGGGCTATATTAGATGCCAACTGTTGTGTTTTCAGCATCAGCAGAGATAAGCTGCATGGAAGTAACACTTGCTTTGATTGTAGAAATGGTTGAGATTTGTTTAGTGCTCCACTTACGAATGCCTCCAGAGAACTCAGCCCAGATTCATTAGCCTACTGAGACATTCCAGCACTGAGCACACCCTCGGGAACATCTGTGTTTTCACATTACATAAGTCAAAGTACAGAACAGCACTTTTGCCTTTGATCTGTTCAGCTGCTGCGCTCAATTCATGGACCCTTATTTGCGTGCTCAATTCACCATTTTAAAGCACACCATGCCTCCATGACTGTGTGTGTGTGTGTGTGTGTATGTGTGTGTGTGTGTGTGTGTGTGTGTGTGTGTGTGTGTGTGTGTGTGTGTGTGTACACATATGTGTGAGCCATAAGCTAAAATAAGAGGAAAAAAGGAACTCATTTTCAGAGTCAAATGAACCAAGGAAATGGGTCAAATTGGTTGTTATGGCAATACGTCTGAACTCTAAGTTGTGAAGAGTGATCAGATGAATTGCAATTCATGCCATAAAAATAACCTTAATCACACAAAATACTCTGTTTTAGTTCTACAAAATGACCTGCTGACATCATTTTAGTGATGATCTGATTAGAAGATCAGACTGGTTGCTTTAAAAGGCTTGCGGTGCTTTTAAGTTTTCTTCTGTTAACCATGGTTTTCATCCAAGGAAACAGGTGGGTCATCGTTGCATTGCATCAAAAGGGTTTCAGAGGCTAGACATTCGGCCGGTAAGATAGAACCCGAATCCACCATTTATCCAATCATCAACAACTTCAAAGAGAGTGGTTCGATTGCAGTGAAGAAGAAGCACTTCGGGCACCCAAGAAAACCAAGCAAGCATCAGGACTGTCTCCTAAAGAGGCTGCAAGATCAGGTCAGTACCAGGGCAGAGCTGAGGAATAGCAGAGGGCAGGTGTGAGAGCATCTGAACACACAGTGAGATGAAGGCTTTGGAGGATGGCTTGGTGTCAAGAACTGCAGCAGAGAAGCCACTTCTCTCCAAGAAAAAAATAAGGACAGACTGACATTCTACAGGAAGTATAGACTTTGGACTGCAGAGGACTGGAGTAAAGTTTTTCCAATGAAGTTCCTTCAGACTGTTTGGGGCATCTGGGAAAAACGATTGTCCAGAGAAGAAAAGGTGAGCGTTAGTATGAGTTCTGTTTCATGCCAACAGTGAAGCATCTTGAGACCCTTTATGCTTTTCATCCAGGAGAGTGGGTTCACTCAAACTTTTGCCTAAGAGCTCTGCAATAAGAAATGGTATCAAATCATCTTCCAAGAGCAATTTCTTTCAACAATCCAGGAGCAGTTTGGTTTTTCCAGCATGATGGAGCACCATGTCACAAGGGTCAGTGGCTCGGTGAACAAAACATTTTAGGTCCATGGCCAGGAAACTTCCCAGATCTCAGTCCCTGTGGTCAGTTCTCAGACCACACAAAAACCCAGACACTCTGATCAACTGCAAGCACTGACAATAAAAAGTAAAGCAAAAATGAATAGCATGCTTATGTAAACATATAAACATCTGACAAAATAAAATTTGTGCCATTCACAAAACTCTACGCTGCCGCACTGGGAGCTGTCCATGGTGCTGATGTGGCATTGACAGCCTGAATATCCTTGACTAGAGACTGGAAGAAAATTCAGCTCCAGACCGTTGCATAATTCAAAAAATGACAGGTGATTCATTGATTACATACATACATAAAAATACTGACTTTTCTCTTTTGTAACTAAAGTCTTCATATCCCTTAGTGTAAATGCATAGCCTTGTAAATATATATGTAATATATTGTTTGATGAATTATCAATGAATTCAGCTCAAAATCCACTCATTTCCAACTGTATACAATCCCAGTTTAAATGTTTAGATGTTTAGAAGTTTTTTGTGATCAGTGTGAGAACCAAACACACACCAGCCTCAGCGCTTCGGTTCAGTAAAGGTGGATTACAGTTCATTATGTTAATCAGTTTTATCATTTTACTTATTTTATATATTTTTAATACTTTGATTTACTTTAATTCACCAAAAGAAATAAAATAATAATAATAATAATAATAATAATAATAATAATAATAATAAAAGTTTTTACAGAGACAGTCACAAATACTAGATATGATGTAAGGCTACTTAGATTTGGCTTCATTTGAGATGTTTTGTTATTATTGCTAAGGATGAAAGACACTTTATATCTCAGAAATCATTTTGGAAATTGATCATCTAGTGTGTTCTTGAGCTGGAAATGAATGAATTGCTTATTAACTATTTGTACTGATTAGATTGACAAGAATTTAGAATGTATTCAAAATACTTGACAGTGGTCCAAAAACAACTATTTATTGCATTGTTCTTGTTAATATACATCTTTAATATATATTTTTGATAATACTGATATATATGTATCAGTATTATCCCTTCTCCTGACTTTTATTCTGAAACTTTTATTCTGAAACACTGGGTGAGCAAAGAAAGAGAGCAAACAGTTCCTCCTTTCTCATTTTCCTCTATAACCCAATATCTGGGTCAGTGACATCAGCCCCGCCCCCTCTCTCTGATCAGTCTGAGTCTGTATGCAGGTTGATCATCAGCCCCGCCCCCTCTCTCTGATCAGTCAGAGTCTGTATGCAGGTTGATCATCAGCCCCGCCCCCTCTCTCTGATCAGTCTGAGTCTGTATGCAGGTTGAATCAGCCCCGCCCCCTCTCTCTGGATCAGTCAGAGTCTGTATGCAGGTTGATCATCAGCCCTGCCCTCTCTGATCAAAGGCCTGAGCCTGTATGCAGGTTGAGCATCGGCCCCGCCCCTCTCTCTGGACTGTCAGAGTCTGTATGCAGGCTGAGCATCAGCCCGCCTCTCTGGACTGGGTCTGGCCTGTATGCAGGTTGAGCATCAGCCCTGCCCTCTCTCTGACTGGTCGGAGTCCAGATGCAGCTGACCATCAGCCCGCCCTCTGATCAGTCAGAGTCTGTATGCAGGTTGAACATCAGCCCCGCCTCTCTCTGATCAGTCAGAGTCTGTATGCAGGTTGATCATCAGCCCCCTCTCTCTGATCAGTCAGGGTCTGCAAAGTGTGGATCTTGGGTTCTAAGAGTAAAAAAAACAATGCTGTCTCAGTTACATGTATATACAAGAAACCAATGAAGTGAATGACTGGATCCAACAACACTGCAGTACCAGTTTTTGGAGTGTGGTCTTTCTGAGCTCTCTTGAGTTGCCCGTGGCAACAGATGAAACTATATTTCAATACATGCCACCTGACATGCAACCGAAGGATCCCATTTGACTTTACAAAATCATCAACTTTAAGTGATGAGTCAGGCGTGTCATCAGTGTGGTGAAGTTTAGGGCTACCGTTTGCTGTACTTTCCAAAGCAAGCCAAACTTATTTCCATATTTATTGTCCATGAGGGCAATGAATAAATCATAGGCTGAGCTAATGGCCTTTGTGCGTTGTTGTAAACCTTGCTTTTAATGAGCTTCATTAAGTTTCCCTGTGTGTGGATGCTGGAAAATGCCAGGAGTGATTCTTTTTCATTTGTACTACAATGTAGTCAGTCTCTCTCTCTCTCTCTCTCCCTCTGTCTCGCTCTCTCGCTCTGTCTCTCCTTCTATTTCTGCACTATTTCCATTTTGAAACTATCTGCAAGATTGGCAGAAAAAAAAAACAGTAAAAAGAAAAAGCAGTAAGGACGGGGGGATGGGGGTCTAAATCAAGACTCAATCTGAATATCAATTAAAAGGCAAAATTGAGTGAACTGGGAGACGCTTGATGTGGCGACGATAACGCACACGTTTCATCCAGAATAGAAACAATAACAGCAGCAGCAGCGCAAGCAGTTGGAGCAGAAACGGAATGGATGAGTTCGTTCACAATGCCTCACGGGTCATTATTTTTAAAGGATTTTCTCCACCAAATCTACGCGACAGGATACAGTTACGCACAACAGCAGCTGCACAGCAATGATTGGATTATGTGTGTATGTGCTGTAAGGGTGATTGTGTAGCAGGGCTGCACAACGCACACAAAATACCATGTCTGCCGCATGTTGTGGTAGTGATGCGCCTGAATCACTGAAATACCAACATGACAAATCTGCCGCATAACTTACAGATGGAAATGTGACCAAACGAAAATAGCAGTGTTATAAGAAATGGAATTGTCCGTGTCTGTGTTTGTGTCTTTGTCTCTGCTTATGTCTCCGTCTGTGTCTGTGTGTGCATATGTATTCGTGTGTTGGGTGTGTGGGTGATGGGAGGGAGGTATGGGGTTCTATAGTGGTCCATTCTGCTACAGAGTATGAAATGAAATGCAGTAATGATGTATATATATATATATATATATATAATCTATATATCTATATAAGAAGTAATGGTTCCTGATAGGGTTGGTGGCGCCAAAGTCTGCAGAGAAGCAGATGAACTACAGTCTGTATTTATAGAACTACAAAGTGCTGATGTGTGGTCAGAGGAGCTGATTGAGTGGACAGTTAGAGTAGAAAGAAGGAGGTGGTCATAATGTATATATGAGAATTAATAAACACAGTCTATGTAGCAGCAAATCATATTTCACATCACACACTCACTCTGTCTTTCAATATATAAAAGATTACATTAAAAGATCATCAGTATGACCGCCGCAAAAGCCTGGGCACCTTATGGAGCACTCGTTAAAAACCCCTTTGGTAAAAATCACAGGTCCCGTTCTTGTCCTTGGCATCGTTCCCCACTCTTCGTTTGCAGATGGCATCACTGCTGAGATATTGTTGGGCAGCTTTGCTGCACAGCTTGTATCGGGTCTCTTCACAATGTTTTTTATGAGGTTTAGGTGACTGAGAGCATAATAAAAGTTTCAGTTTGTGTTCCTTTAGAGAGTCTGCGGTGGATTTTGAGGTCTGCTTTGGGTCATTCTCTGGTTACCGAGGCTTCCCAGCTTCAGGAAAACAGAATGCAACATGTAAAAGTGGCAGGTTACAAAAATCACAAACTTTTCAGACCTTTGGTGGGCTCATCATCTCATCATCAGCCTGGATGTCCTTTAGTAGTTTTGTTATTTCTTATTTGGAGCACTCTCAAGTACTTTGGAGAACTTATTATTGTAAAAATTCTTGTCGATCTAATTATTACAAATGACTCATCAAAATCATTGCATTTTCAGCTCGAAGACACTCAATTTCCAACAGGATTTAATGAAATATAAAGTTTTTAGTCCTTATAAGCAATTTTTTAATCAATAATATCTGGCATGTGTGTCTCCTTTTAAAAAAGCACATCAATGTACAAAAACATCCCAGAAATTTGGCTTCGGGTTCCATCCATCCATCCATCCATCCATCCATCCATCCATCCATCCATTTTCCTCCGCTTATCCGGGGCCGGGTCGTGGGGGCAGTAGTCTAAGCAGGGATGCCCAGACTTCCCTCTCCCCCAACACCTCAGCCAGCTCCCCAGGAGGGACCCCGAGGTGTTCCCAGCGTGTCCTGGGTCTACCCCGCGGTCTCCTCCAGGTGGGACGTGCCTGGAACACCTCCCCGGGGAGACGCCCAGGGGGGCATCCGAAAAAGATGCCCGAGCCACCTCAACCGGTTCCTCTCGATATAGAGGAGCAGCGGCTCTACTCCGAGCTCCTCCCAGGTGGGCGAGGATCTCACCCTATCTCTAAGGGAGCGCCCGGCCACCCTACGGAGGAAACTCGTTTCGGCCACTTGTAACCGCGATCTTTTCCTTTCGGTCATTACCCGCAGTTCATGACCATAGGTGAGGGTGGGAACGTAGATTGACCAGTAAATCGAGAGTTTCGCCTTTCGGCTCAGCTCCTTCTTCACCACAACGGACCGGTTGGGTTCTAATTGTTAAACCTTAATACATTTCTGAAGGTCCAGTTACAATAGTACAACTTGTGGGCCCAACACGGACAGGTCAATTAGCAATATACTGTGCAGCCCTATTTTGCAATGCATAAGCAGATCGGTTTGCCAAGAGGGGAGGAGAAGGCTTTTTCTTGGCTGCTGAAGACTCGGCTATTGTGCATGCAGAGAGAAGGTAGCAGGGCTGTGTTATTGTTCAGTGGGTGAATGCCTGGGTGAATTGCTCAGTGCAGACAGTTGCTGGCCTGAGCTTCACACAAGACCTCTCTCTATCCCCCCTGCTAGCACATTATTACTGCTGGAACACAATGGAGAACAGGAGAAAACAGAAGATCTGCAAGCCACAGAATAAGGGCGACAGAAGCACAGAAGCTCTATATTATAACAGTCCTGGAGCTTACAGGATTCTGCTCTCCACATTTCAGTGTTTTCTTTTTT
This sequence comes from Acestrorhynchus altus, assembly GCA_034509495.1. Taxonomy (NCBI): domain Eukaryota; kingdom Metazoa; phylum Chordata; class Actinopteri; order Characiformes; family Acestrorhynchidae; genus Acestrorhynchus; species Acestrorhynchus altus. The sequence continues at coordinate 32,387,890 of CM067510.1, read as the reverse complement.
TCTGATGATATTGAGGCCCCAGACATCACAAACGGAGGCAATCCTGCTGGTAAAGCTCTAGTATTCCTAAAAACCTTCTATGTGGGTTGGCCTCCAATGGGAGGAGAATCACTAATTGCAATGTTTTGATGCTCTTTTGCCAATATTTACCTTCCCCGGTTACTTCCAGCTACTGCAGTAAAGCAGATAAAAGTGTTTAAACACAATTTAAGCACAAAACTCCATCATTTTGCTGGATGTTTTCATAGTTTGACGTACTTTTATTTGCCAACAAATTACAAAAGTATAGGAGACAGTCATACATACCAGATATGGTTATCTGCAGGAGATCCAAGGCTACTAAAGATCTTCAGATGTAAAATTTGCTTACAAGGACTAAAAAAACATTTATATCCCTGAAGTCCTGTTGGAAATTGATCATCTCGAAAGTTTTTGAGCTGAAAATGCAAGAATTTTGATCAATTATTTGTAATAATTTACAAGATTTACAGGTAAACGTGGACAGAGCAGTAAACATGCACTGGAAGCTCCTTTGAAATTTAAACTGGGATTTAATTCAGTTGGAAACGAGTGAATTGTAGCTTCTGATCTGAACTACTTCCTGATAATTCTTCACCAAGCTTAGATAAGGGGTCAGTCTTGTAGTTTATGATATCATGTCTGTAGGTTACTCTGATCCAGAGATATGAAGCCTAGAAAACAGCGTGTAACTCCCTGCGAAGTGCGGCTCTCGGGTTCAGAGTTGGAACAAATTCACCTTGAGATTCAGTAATGAATGAAGTTCAGAAATCCATGCTGATGTTCTCCTAGTACTGATGGATTATTTATCAATAAACCTTATTATCATGATGAGTCCAAGTCTGGAATGATAGCCTTTAGTCATTAAACCTCATAATGAAACCCACTGGATAGAACTGTAACTATTTCTTGGCAGTAAGCTCACGGGAAACAGCAGTGGACTTCCAGCGTCTGAAGAAACAGTGATGTTAAAAAAAAAACAGTCTTAGAGTTGTGCTGCTCATGCTATTAAACAGAGCCACATGGCTGAGTGACTCCACCTTCAGTGGCTATGTGCTGCCAGGTCGCCTGTTCTGCTCCATTTGGCAGATTTGCAAGGGCTGGCATCCCTCAGTGGCAGCTGCCCCCCCAAACGCACTACAATTAACAAAGACCACATGTGGAACTTTCCAGCGCTTACAGACCAATGCATTATAATGAATGAATGACCATCGTCTCATTAAAAAAGAAACAGGGCTTTGTGTAATCAGGAAAAAGTGTCCTGCACAATGTCCACATTTTTACACGTCTTGTACACATTACTGCATTTTTCATTATGACTAAAGTGTGTTTAATTGCCTCATTATTGCAGATATAAGACATTACCTTACAGTACCTGTCATTATCCGAGACCTTCGGTCATCTTTGGAGTCTGCTTTTGCAGTTCAACACGAGGTCCAGAGCTGTACTGATGAAAGTCAGGAAAAGCTGTGAAAAGAAGACTAAACCTGTAAAAAATGTATTATTTGGAACATTATTTAGAGGGACGAGAGAACTTGAGAGCAAATAGCACTGAATGTTTGACCTAAATGTGGTCCAAACCTGAGCCATTAGTGGACCCTAATGTGTCCACTGTCTGAGAAGTTATGTAGGAACTACAGTGTATCACAGAATTCTGCTGGTGAAGATCTTCCCATACGTACTCCTGGGTTTACTAACATTCCGTATCATTTCATTAAGATGATGCCAGGAATAGTGTCAGCTGACACTCCGGTACCTGTGCAGGTCAAAACTGTTTGGAAGCTGGCTGTGATTCATTGTTTCAAACAATCCTTCTTGGTTTTTCTCTTCCGTCCGTGTCCAGGGAGGTTAGCCGCAGTGCCGTGTGATGTAAACGTCTGAATGACCTTGTGCACAGTGTCCACTGAAACTTTAAGATCTCCGGAGATGGACTTGCAGCCTTTAGACTGTCTGTCCTTTTCCACAGTTTTGGTTCTTACATGCTCTTCTATCCTTCATGCTCAGTGTGGCACACAGATTCTCTCCATTCAACCTGGCAGGACTTTGCCACAAATACAAACTGACTCTTACAACCTGAGATGAATTCATCACTGGGATGAATTATCAGAGAGTAGTTCAGCTCGGAAAACAGCTCAAATTCATTTCTGACGGAGCTGAATCTTAGTTTAAATACCAAAAGGTGGTCCAGTGCATGTTTACTGCTCTGTCCACATGTAGATTCTCAACCTGCATACAGACTCTGACTGATCAGAGAGAGGGGGCGGGGCTAATGACACCACTGACCCAGATATTGAGTTTTAGAGGAAAACGGATAGGGGAGGGGCTGTTCCTTTTTTGCTCACACAGTGTTCAAATTTCAGAATAAAAGTCCTGTGAAGGGATAATATTGATATATACATTAATAATAAAAATAACAATGATCTCAAAATAAGACATATTTGAGAAGCCTATGATCTCCTGAAAATAATCATATTTGGTATGTGTGACTGTTTTCTATAAATACTTTTTTATTTTTAAAAGTAAGTCATGGATTTCCAAAATTTAAAGGAGCATTATATGATTGGATACCAATTATTTTTATTCACGAGATCTGGAGAAATATCGTCATTTATATTTCAGTATATAAGTCTATCTATAAATACACAGTCAGACAGTGAAGGGCAAAGGGCAGGAGGTCTCGCCCCAGAACTGAAAATGCAGTCCGGTTTTGGAGAAGATAATGATTTGAAATCAATCAATATAAAATTACCCGACATGTGAAGAAGCTGAAAGGGCTGACAGCAGAACATTGCAGTGGTATGATCCATGATGGATGTGGGAGTGAAAGCAGATTAGAAGCTGGTTGGGATGCAGATAACGTCACGCTGAGTGATTGATGGCAGATAGGAGGAACTCTGTCTATATCTTCACATCTACAGTTCAAAAGCATTGGAATGATCTGTGAACCAAGGCATCCATTCATTTAACGGGGAAATATGTACATACACAGTCTGTAAATATGAGAGAGAGAGAGAGAGAGAGAGAGAGAGAGAGAGAGAGAGAACGAGAGAGAGAGAGGGAGAGAGAGAGAGAGAATGAGAGAGAAGAGAGCGAGAAAGAGACAGAGAGAGAATGAAGGAGAGAGAGATACAGAGAGAGAGAGAGAGAGAGAGAGAGATCTGGTATCAGTGTTAGCACAGAAGATGCAGCATTAATCTTTTAGAACTCTTAGACAAGTTTGTGTTTGGGATGTTTCTTACTTTTATTCACCAAAGCAGGAATAATGACCTTCAGTAGAAATCAATGTGAAAGATTTTAGTCTGAGTTATTTTGGAGAGTTAAAAACAGCTCCATTTCACATATTATAAAGTGTAGTGAAGATACAAGGATTTTGGCAGTGTGAAGAGATGATTTGCAGAAACAGATAAGGTAAGCATCCATCAGTTTATGCGAATCATTCTTCATATAGACACTTTAAGTAACAGTGATCAATCAGGAGCTCAGACTAATACTTAAAGTGCTTTAGTGGAGAAAATAACTAATGGCCAGTTTACCCAGTTGCAGCGCCTGCCCGGTATACCCAGTGTTTTATTAAGTGTAGCTTAGTATCCATTTGAATTCTGTTTTAGTAAATTTGGCCACAAATCACTGCTTCCAAAATAACAGAACTTCCAGTTCAAGAACAGTCTCGTATTCTTTGTTGTTTGGACGTGTTCGGGATGGATTGTGAAATTAAAAGTTAAATATCGGTTTTAATATAACAATGTTAGGATTTTACTGCAACCCTCTGATTACCTTTATCTTTCCACCTTCTTCATTTCTGGATCTCTTCAAGTGCCTGTTATCTGTTCATATCTGTTAATCCCAGCTGAAATGTAGGTGTGATTAGAAATAAATTAGAAAATGGACTTGATAAGTCAAATTCTTCCCTTTTCCCACATCCGGAAGCCTTGGTAGCCTTAGCAGGCCATGCTGCGGATCATTACCATGATGTATGGTGATGCACTGCACAAATGAGTCTGGAGTATATTAGAAGATTTGGAACAAAGTCCTTTTCTTGCAGCAAAGAAAGAAGAACTAGACCTTCCAGAGGCGTCTGCACACGTGGAAAATCACCACAGGACCCCCTTTATCCTCATCTCATCTCAAGCTTTATTCTTTTTCAGATGTTCTCGTTTGCTTCCCTCTATCTGTGAAACGTTCCCAATGCCACAACCCAAAGCATGATCAATCGCCCTTGTGCTTAACAGCTGAAGAGGGCTTTCTTTTCTTCTCATAAAATTCGACAATTTTTCTCCAAAAAATTCTTTAATCATTGATTAAAGGTCATTTTTAACTTCACCAGTCCACAGACCAGTTTAGATGATCTTTGGATGCCGAAGGATAATCATTTCCTTCTGATGACTCTTCCATAAAGGACATGTTTTTGGAGGTAGAATAGTTTACAGCTGCTTAGAGGAGATCATTAATGCTGATGGTTTGGGCAAGGTTTGAGGATTTTGCATCACCATTGCCCTAAAACCTCAAACAAGATCTGAACTTGGTAAAAATGGCATGAAGTAATTTATTATTACATTGATAAAATTTATTATATATATATATATATATATATATATATATATATATATATATATATATATATATATATAATAAGTTCTCAAAAATGAAATAAAATGAAAACATCATACATAAATAAATAGTTTTCAGTTTCATTATTTATTATATTCATTTCATGCCATAACAAATTCGATTTATACTTCATGTGGGCTGCAGAGGCGACTGTCCGACCAGCGACTCTGTTGTAAACCCACTCTCCTGAGTGCAACGGCTGCTCACTGACCACCAAGGACAGGAGCAGCTAACATCTGGGTCAGTGACATTATCAGCTACTTTGCTCTCCTGATCAGTCCAGGTCTGTATGCCAGGTTGATCATCAGCCCCGCCCCTCTCTCTGATCAGTCCAGGTCTGTATGCAGGTTGAGCATCAGCCCGCCCTCTCTCTGATCAGCAGAGTCTGTATGCAGGTTGAGCATCAGCCCCGCCCCCTCTCTCTGATCAGCCAGAGTTTGTATGCAGGTTGAGCATCAGCCCCGCCCCCTCTCTCTGATCAGCCAGAGTCTGTATGCAGGTTGAGCATCAGCCCCGCCCCCTCTCTCTGATCAGTCAGAGTCTAGAGTAGGTTTCTCTGATCTTCAGGTAGGAAGCCTAAAAACAGGATGCAACTGCCGTTAAAGTGTGGATCTCAGGTTCTAAGAGTTTAACTTTTCACCATAACAGTGTGTGACATGGGGTGCCAAAACTTTTGCATGTCAGAGTAGATATTTTCTATATTTATACATACACTTATTTACAGCTGCTTAGAGGAGATCATTAATGCTGATGGTTTGGGCAAGGTTTGAGGATTTTGCATCACCATTGCCCTAAAAAGCTCATACAAGATCTGAGAACTTGGTAAAAATGAGCCGAGAGCTTATGTCTCTTGGCATGAAGTAATTTATTATTAGATTGACAAGGATATGATATATATATATACAAGCTCATAGATATTTTCTATATTTATACATACACTTATTGACAAAAAATAGTTGAATCCAGAAGGAATCAACTGATTGCAATGCACGACGGCCATGGTGTTGTGCCAGATTGTCATGGAACGGCAGCAGGTCATCTTCGGTGACCAGTCCCATGTTGCGTTAAACCTGATAAATATTGATCATATCAGGATTTGAGTGTATAAACGTATATATCATCAGTACACCTGGTGACTTTTCCACTAGTCAGTGACCTCCATACCTTGCCTCTTGACACTGTTTCCACGCACACTGCAAATCTACAGTAGCAAACCAATTACTTCCAGAGGTGTGACCTGAGTGGAGAGCAAGGGCATGTAGGGAAATTGGAATCTGAACCCCATTAGTGTCGCTGCAGCAAAGATCCAGATGTGTGTGAAAGATATGGCATCTAGGTATTAAAGCCATAATTAATATTCTTCTGAGTTCTCCCACTTCCACTTCAAAACCAGGTCACTGATTTATTCACCAAATATTTTAGAAGCATCAGTAAATACTCCACCCCTCCTGCGCAGACACTGCTGTCAACTGCCTCATAAATCTGCTCCTCGTGTCAAAATTCTGTCCTCTGTTCCTGAAAGCAAAAAAAAACCCCTCTCATTATGAATATCTTCACAGCTGGAACTCGGTCGCAGTAGATCACCACAGCTGGGGTGGTGTTTAGGAAAGCACGTGATAGCAATTTAAGTGTTTAGTACTGTTTTAGAGCCATCGTTAGTATCTTTTTTCAGTCAACAAAGTAACAATGTTTCATTTTCATGTATCAATTAGGACCTGAATCAAGGATTTTATTCTCATTTCCTGCTGATCAAGCTATTGAATTTTGTGTTTGTGGGGTTTGGGGAGCCATTCTTGTGTTCACTCAGGTGTTCCCCCAGTGATACGGCATTAACGGCCCAATAAATGGAGTATTTTTTACAAATAAATGAAGTCAAATTAAAATTCTAATGCTGTAGAACAAGTTTTATGATGATATTATGCTTATAAAATGAATGAATGAGTGATTGAATGCATTGTTCCACCTGCTCATTCATTCTTTCTCATGAAATCAACGGTATTAACGAGTTGATCCTGCTTTTGTTGGTGTAACCGTCCCCACTGTCCAGGTGCATTGATGTGAGGATTTGATTGCATTCAGTCCACCTGAGATCTATAATATTCGTGAACAGCCATCTCTGCTGCATATTACACTGACCTAACTTTATATATTCCATCAGTCAGCCATCCTCATAAGGCAGGTCCCCAGCTGGGCTGTGGTGTGTAGTCATGGTGAAATATAGACACTGTTCTTGTCTGGAATGAACCCATGCAGATGCACTGTTGTTGACTTATCACTTCAGGAGTTACTTTAATCCCTGTTAGGGCGCAGATGGGACAGCGATCACGGGGACACTTTGGACAGTCCATATGGAGCAGATGTATTGATGAAATCAACACACACATGAGCGCACGCACACACACACACACACACACACACACACGCACACGCACACGCACACACACACACGCACACACACTATCACCCTCAAGACAAATGGGAATCATATGGCCATGTAAACACTACACGCTCCAGATCACTCATCTTTTACCCTACTTACTGAAGTCTTAATGACTTCTCACTCATTTCTGCTACGTCTTCTGTGAACACCACAGGGCCAGTTTTGTGCATCCTGCTCAGGAAGACGTGGATAAGAGGATAGATGAATGAATGAATGAATGAATTAATGAATGAATGAATGAATGTACACTACATGCCCGTTTCACGGAGAGATGTACGTTCAGGGTTGGGTAGTAAGGTAACAATGGCATCAGGATCAAGGGTGTAGAATTATCATACCCGGATTGACGTGTCCCCATCAATATCCAGCGAATTGTCCCCACCAATAATTTTTCCCCTCCATTCACTGACATCTGATCTCTGAACTAAAATGAGCAGTACTTGAACTTATTTGCGTCTTCTTGCCATGAGTACTTATATTAATGTGGGGGTTCCCAAGCCATCCCCTGAGGTCATTTAAATATTGATAATGACTTTCAGCATTGTATTAATTATAATACAATAACTTTTTTGAACATATAAACAGTAATCGTGGAATGTATTTTTAACTGTTAGAACCTGAGATCTGCACTTTGCAAGCAGTTACATGTCATTTTCTAGAATTCATAACTCAGATCAGATCAGAGTAACCTACAGACATATCATGACAAACTTGAAGACTTACACTGTCTAACCAAGCATTTCCACCTGAATTAAATCCTAGTTTAAATATCAAAGTGCATGTTTACTGCTCTGTCTCCACCTGCATACAGACTCTGACTGATCAGAGAGGAGGGCGGGGCTGATGCTCAACCTGCATACAGACTCTGACTGATCAGAGAGAGGGGGCGGGGCTGATGCTCAACCTGCATACAGACTCTGACTGATCAGAGAGAGGGGGCGGGGCTATTGATTTCACCAACACAGACATTGGGTTATAGAATTAGTAAAGGACATTGAGGTTGTTTTTATTTTACTTTATTTGGACCACTGTCAAGTATTGTCAAGAATGGCGTACAAATTCCAAATTTATTCATCATTCTCAGCAAAAAAACACTCGGAATGATCCATTGTCAGGATTTCTGATATATAAAGTGCATTCTTTAAAATAAACTGTAGGCACAAGTACATTTTTAATCAAAACATTGTCAAAAATTTTAATTCTGTTAATGTTTACGTCACAAATAAGGACATATTTGAGTAGCCTGGGCTCTCCTGAAAACAACAATGTGCAACTGCATGTGTGACTGTCTCCTATACATCTTTTTTTTCATCAAGTATTGGTGAATAAAAGTATTCAACAACTATGAAAACAACTATAACTATAACTCTCTTAACTCTGCATGAAATACACACGTAGAAACGAGGCAGGCAGCCTGATTATGACAGTACGAAAGAGAATGCTGATTTCTGATTCACATTTAATCCAGAAACTCAATAGTTACGTCTCCGATCGTTACTCAGTAGCTATGGTACAATTACGGAACCATTCAGGCGTCTACAGAATCCAATTTACACAGAAACGCTTCCAATCTAATTAGAGGAATTTCATCATGCAGCAACATAAGGACCCAAAACAGGCTGCCAACACAAGAAAAGGATGTCATCAACGGGAACATAAGTGGAAGCTTTCAGACTGGCCAAGTCAATCACCAGACCTCCTCTCCTGAGGAGGAGACTGAAGGGCCCGTGACTCGTTCTCACCAAAAACAGGGTGGTCTGTAAAAGCTGTCATAACTCATATTCATCTTTTGATCTCAAACTCATGTCTTCGGTGTAGCGCAAAAAGAACCGGCCTTGCCATTTCAACACTTTTGAAGGAAACTGTATCCCGTTTCTAAAGATATACGCAAATGCTCTGAATTTCCCAAAAAGGGGTACACCGCCGCTATCTGCATAGAAACGTTTCTTTCAAAATGGTCACAAGCATGAAATTCCTGAGCCTGTGCAAGATGGAGCCGGAACATAAGAGTTGACTGACGAGCTGTTTGAAATGCAGGCTGGAGAGGAAAAGGCCTTTTCAAGCAGCCTTCAGATCCGTTCTGATCTCAACAACAAAGCAGTGCAATGCTGAATCAGGTGGAGAGTCCAGCAGGAACATCCGCTCTCATACTCAATACCCACTCAATAAAGCACTTCACCACTGGTGTGGAAAGGGGGGGGGTGTATTTATTCACTGAGCAAAGAACATTTTCCAATCAGTTTAAGAATAATGTTCAAACACAAATTCAGATACTGGCTGGGTTCGAGTCTTTAAAAATGTTTCCATGGTGATGTGCAGGGGTACCGCATTGACATGCTGGACAGGGAGGGGTCTGAGAGGCTTCCTGACGACATTTCATGTTAGTGGAATAGCCCATCTAATCAAGTCAGAGACTGGAAAACTGTGTTTAAACTGGGATTTAATTCATTTGGAATTTTCTTTTCATAGAAGGACTCAATAAGAAATGTACAGTATTGGGTTTATTTCCTCAGTGAAACACTAATATTAGAATAAACACTAATAACATTCCTACAGAAAGTCATCGTTTTCCATCACTGTGTTCATTAAACATCTCCAAAGTTCTCCTTGTGAGAGTTTAGTTTTATTTACTGTTTTGGTAAAATCAGTGCTTAGTGATGTGAAATCGAATGTGCTGCTGATGGAATTGAACACATCCGGGCACTGTCTAAGGGCATCCAGGAGAAAAGATATGGTTCTGATCAAAGCCTGGTCAAATTCATACAAATGTCTAAATTCTGTTCATATTTACATCTCAAATGAAGCCAAATTGGAGCTCTCCAGAAAATAATACCTGTATGTGTGACTGTCTCCTAAAAATACTTTTCAAATTTGGTGAATAAAAGTATGTCAATCTATAAAAACATCCCACAATCTACACAATTCCCACTCGAGCTCTAAAAGGAAAGTGTGCTGTGTTTTAAGAAAGGTGCTGATGAACAGGCAATCACAGAGCAGACAATAAGGACACATTGCCTGAAATTCTCTGAAGAAGTGGTTCCTACCAAGTCTACAAACGAGATCAGCCATCGCCACAAAGCCACTGCAAGAGGTCAAGCCACTGGCTGGGCCACATTCAATGAAGACACGTCCCTGCAGAGGGGATTACATGAGGATAACGATGCTGCTGGGAGCCCCGCTCATGGAGCTTCTTGGTTCATGTAGTAGGGGCTTATGCAATTAGACAGGCCAATTTTTTGTGATCTGACTGCAACATTAATGGAGAAAAGCACCCTCACTCAGAAGAGTACTGCTTGTTCTGCTGTAACACTGGCAGCACCACCGCAGCACCAGTGCAGAAAAGGGCTGCAAGTCCCACCATCTCTGAAGACCCTTTTACACAAGCATGGTAGCCCAGAAATCTTCTGGACTTTACACAGAGGAGCTGCATGAGTGAAAACAAATGTCTTAATCAGTTATACCTGACACTACCACAACTTTATCGCCCTAGTACAATGTCTGGGTAACGTCCTTAGAACCCGTGTCTCTCAGTACGGCGTCAAGTTTAACGCAACATGCCAGACGTCTCAGAGTGGAGTTGTAAAGGTTCCTAATGGTGTTGTGTGATAATCCCTCCATGCAGCTTGAATAATCTCACTGAGTTCTGCAGATTGTGCGGTAGGGGTGGAGTGTTGGCAGCTGCTCTTCCTCTCTGGGTGGGTAAATGATGCTCTCTCCCCACATCACACTCAATGTGATGCTCGTCTGCACAGGCGTCTGTCAGCCATTGCATTAGAGCTGGAGTCCGGCGTTCTCCCCCCCCAGTGTCGGGAGCATCACATATGATAGGTGGAGTACTATAAAGGGGGTGGTGCATGTGTAAATTTGCAGGACAATGTCTCTTCTTTGATAGCAAAATATGCCATTACTTTTGCAACTCACTGAGACCTTATTTTTGTGATGTTTTTTTTCTCATCACCTTTTAAGGCATCATAGAAAATTGCACACCACACCTTGACACCATGGCCTTGGTCGTCCTTGGTCGAAGATGGCCTGCTGCCATTCTGAGTGACTCCATGACAGTGTGGCATGACATGCATTGCAATTGGTCAATTCTTTCTGAGTGCAACAATTGTTTTGACTAGTGTTTATTGGATATTGAGGTCAGTACTGTTCAAATATTGTGTTAACACATGTCCAGTCCAAACATTACATCTCATATGGTTTGAAATGGCCTTGAAGGGGCGGAAATACATACAACCCATATCACTCTTGCCAACATCTCACCTCTCCTGGAAGAGGCGGGACTCTCCTGCATATAGATAGCAACTCCCTGACACCCCAAAACTCAAATACAATGCCCCAGAAATCAAACGTACCAGTAGGAGACAATGATTCTGAGAAAACGAATTAACTTTAGGTGCATTGGTTGCACATACAGATCCTTGCAACATCCCATTCGCTTGCAAATACAAGTTGCCGTTCCATAATATTTTAAAAAATCCTAGGAGATTGTTTGTTGTGTTGTTGTTTTGACCTTTTCAGCAGCCTGAGATCAGAGGCTTCTGCTGAAGGCCGTTATCAGGATGCTTTTACTGTGTTGGGCAGAACTGAGAATATAGGATCTGTCTCAGGCTGCAAGAGTATGAACTACGGGGCAACAAAATATCTGAGTGGTAGGAACATCTATGTGGTTTTCAGTCACACACAGACCAGGAGATCTTCTTTCATCCACTAACTTCTTTTCAAAGACTTAAAAATTCTTTAACATATGGATATGGATTGTTTCTGGACATGAGATAAGAACATGTGCTCATGGTCATCTGAACTGAACAGCATGCTTCTCTGTACCTCTTCTACCGATTGTGAATGTTTTGACCTGTTGAGATCATTATACCCCATTTTTCTTACTTTCTTACTTACATGCCTTCAGTGCGTCTGTAATGACCTTGTAAATGTTTAGATTTGAGATGTGGTCATTTTCTTCGTCAATCATTAGGGCCGGGAGCTCTTTTTCTTGCTGTGGTAAATTATCGTAGAGTCTAAAATAAAATAATCCTATTTTATGTCATAGCTTTGAACATTTTTATCAGCCCTTTGGATCCTGGCTCTTTCCTATGATTAAAAGAATTTTAAAATAAATTCCTGTAGCAATGAATGAGCTCAGTTCCTGACACGTGTTGACAGATTTCTACACGAATGGAGACCTCGATACCCAATACTCAGCATATTAAACTTTATCGCACAGTCAAAGTATAATTATAAACCTTTAATGAGTTAAATGCTCCTGAAAGAGATGGTCTTCAGTCAAAGCGTGAAGACAGCAAGTGAGCTGTTCGGACCCCCAGGGTACGTTTGTTCCCCCATTTTGGTTCCAGAATAGAAAATAGTCTGGATAATTGTCTTCCGTGTTTTTTGAGGGATGGTGGGTCATGTCGAGCTGCACATGATGCTCAAAAGGCTGTTGGTAGGCCAGCGTCAGGGTTCTCAATCTGAGCTCCAAGAAACCAGTGAAGTGAACGCAGCAAAGGAGTTACATGGCTGAATTTAGGGACATTGACAAGTTATGTTGCTGCGTTCTGGATCAGTTGATGGACCTGATGGTTCGCATTGGAAGGCCAGCTAGAAGGGAGTTGAAGTAGTGAAGAGACACTGAGCAAACACCAGAGCTCCTCTCTACCTTCACATTAACAGAGATCTGGATTGTGCCTACAAAGAGAAAAGCCAAATTAGAGTGTTTATGGAAGTATTTTCATGTCATACACTTATAATGCATATAAACCCAATCATATATTCACTTAATATTAACAGCAAATCAACAACGCTCAGCAAACTGGAGAAACAGAAGTGTGTGTTTGGTTAGGGGCTCTGAGTGTGCACTACTGCTGAGGTCCTCACACACAAATCCAATTTGACAAACAGCAGCAGGTTGCTTCTCAACATGGCACAAAAAACAAATCTCTGAAGCAATAAAACAGATCAGCTCAGCTAACCTCTGGCTCTCCAAGAACATCAAATCCACCACCTCTCCACAGGATAGTGTGTCCTGGGTGTGTTCTGGAACTGTGCCTAGGTTGGGTATTATTACCATTAGATAGGCTACCTGTTGCCACTCATCCATCCAGCAGAAATGATATGTCAGCACACAGAAGAACATGCTGCTATCAGTTGTTTCAGTTCCAAAGCCACGTTTTGCTTGCTGTTTTGCACTCATATCCAAATGACAGCCAGTGAGCTATTCCTCCTAAAAATACTGGGGTAAACCGGTTCATGCTGGTTTATACTGGTGCTAGTTCACCATCACATCAGTGTTCAAAACACAACAAACATTGGATTATACTGGACTGCTGCCGGTGTGGTACTCATTGACCAGCCTATTCATGTTCAACTGTCTTGCTGTTTCAAATACAAGTCCTTATCCCAAGCATCAAGCAGCCAAAACATGATTAACTTTTAGGACCCGAGATCGGCACTATGCAGACAGTTATAAGCGTAATTCTAGGCTTCATAACTCAGACTTCATCATCTCACGTGTCATGATTTATCTGAGAGTTATCCAGCTCAGAAAATGTTTAAAATTCGTTAGTTTCCAGCTGAATTAAATCCCAGTTTAAATGCCAAAGGAGCTTCCAGTGCATGTTTACTGCTCTGTCTGTCGATGCTCAACCTGCATATAGACTCTGACTAATCAGAGAGGGGCAGGGATAATGACTACAGTAGCCAAAAGGCTACTGAAACAATGTTTTGGGGACAGATGAAACCCATTTTGTTTCCATAATAAAAACATTATCTGTGAAACACGATAGTGATAGTATCATGGATTGGGTTTGCTTTGCTGAATCTGGGCCAGCATGGCTTGCTAAATTATGGCTTAATAAATTATTCCAGGGAATTCGTCAGGACGTCTGTCCGTGAGCTTAATCTTAGGAGAATGTGGGTCATGCGGCAAGACATTGACACCACCACAAGCACACATTGTTCTACGAAAGATTGGTTAAAGAAGGGCAATATTAATTTGGGAAAAGACCATCTGTTTGTGAAAGTGAACCAGGTCCTCTTTTGAGCAGCCAAAAGGTGACAATGGCAGAAAAACTCCCTCAAACAGGGAAGGAAGAAACCTTGAGAGGTTTGACATGACATGAAGAACAAAAGACCTGGACAGAAAGAGTAAAATAGTTAGCTGAATATAGATAAGCTAAGATATATGAATAGCTGAATTGAGAGCAGGCTGTGTGTGAGCTAGAATGAGTATGACATGCTCAGTGTTAATGTAAAAGGTCATGCAGGTTAAACAGTCTCATGTACAGCTATGTCTCTAGCATGGCGTGAGTGAGCCAGTGCAAGGATTCTTTGGAGAACAGATCCACTGAGGGCAGGGGGTTAGTGGGGAGCTGGTTTGAGTACCATGTGGACAGATCAGGCAGGACAGGGCATCTCAATACATAGGACAGAGACAGAAAGGGCAGGGAAATGGGTTATGAAGGAGGAGGTAGCACCCTGCTCAGTGTGTAGTCATTGTCCCACCCTTAATCCAGTAGAAATGTGGTGGAAGGACCTAAGACAAGCAGGTCTTGCGAGGAAACCCACCAAAATAACAGAGCAATGGGCAAGAATTAGTGCAGGACTAATCAACAGTGGAAAGGTTTAGTTGCAGTTATTGCTGCACAAGGAGGGTCAAAGTGAAGGTTCACATACTTTTGCCCTTAAAGATAAGCAATATAAATAACAAGTGTAATATCTCTCATGTGTTTGATTTGAGTCAACTTTTAGGAAATAAGGGAATATAATCATGCAGGAATACGGAACATTCGAAAGGCAACTGTTCTGTCCATCAAAAAATAACATTGCCCAGACATTGCATTAGACTGCATGTCCACGTGACTGCAGAAGGAAAACTGTGTAGATCTGAATTCGCTCAATAACAGTTGCTCTAAGTTGCTTCCACATTTATGTCAAGCTTCGATATATTGCAGGACAGCAAGGCAGCCTTCTGGAAGTGATTTGCTCAGCTGCGTCAGTCTAACCTGACAGCGTTCTGTCTGATGATGCCTGACCTTCGTTTGAGCAAATATGCTACAAGGATGAATGTGCACAAAATGACTCGCTCTGGTAGTCATACCTGAAAAAGCATATATGAGCTGGATCAGGCCTGGCTGGGGAACGGCATGTTTACGTATGTGCTTCAGCGGCTCGGAATCGAATAAAAGCGTGTTGTGCTCTTGGAAATTACCAGAGAGATAAGTATCTGTTTACCACTATCACAAAAAGCCTCGGCACTGACACGCCGGCACATTGCTCCAGATGAAATGCTGTCTATTGAATCAAGTCCTGTTTTAGCCCTCGCTGACTTCGGGAACAAATGCTCTACTGCAGTGGTGCTGCCTCTTGACTCCCTTTGCTCGTGTTTTCTGTTCAGGAGAGAAAAAAAAAAACAATGAGTGCTCTGCTCACTTCCAGCCTTTCCATAGCCTGCTGCTCAGGGTCCTTCAAGGTCAAGGTTGTTTGTGGGTGGTGAAGAGTGAGGGTTTCACATCGTGCCTCAGTAACATCAGTCACCGGAATTAACGGTTGCCGGGCTGTGAGATATCTACTCTGAGTCAATGCATCTTGATGCATCAGGAATAGGATTACAGTACTGTAAATACTGTAGAGTACATAGTAGTTTTGTTTATAAATGATCTTAAAAACACCTTCAAGTTAACCCTTACAATCCGAGATCCACACTTCAGAGGCAGTTACCTGCTGTTTTCCAGGCTTTCGTAGTCTCATAATGTGTGATTAGCCAGTAATCCAGCTCAGGACAACTGGATTAAATTCCAGGTTTCATGCCAAAGGAGGCGTGATTTCTGCTCTGTCCACGTTTACAGGCTCAACCTGCATAAAGACTCTGACTGATCCGAGAGAGGGGGCGGGGCTGATGCTCAACCTGCATACAGACTCTGACTGATCAGAGAGAGGGGGCGGGGCTGATGCTCAACCTGTATTTTTACATTTTTGGATTTTTACAGCTTAAAGCACATTTGTTTAAGCCCCTCCTTCACCACCACTGGTCTACATGTACCTACATCAACCACTGGACGTACTGCTTTCGACAACAGCTGATTGACCAGGGGTGTGCACAGACATCACAAAGACCCGCTTAGCCCCAGGGGGTCTTTCAGTCACTGGGAGAAGGGTACTTTATCTTCTTTATGACTTTGACAATCAAATAGCAGCTTGTCCATCTGAAAACTGTGCCCAGTTGCATAAAACACTGTGTCATCATTATAAACCCTTAAATATTTCCCTGAAGTGTCAAATGTCCCTTAAGAACCCCCTGTGGGTCAGCCCAAATCCAGTCTGGACCATGTTATTGCCATATTGATGTGGGCGGAGTTAAATGTGGGCTGATAAACGGAGGCTGTGAGTAACAGAATTTCGGACCAATGAAAACACAGCATGGGCGGGACTATGGCGGCCTGGCGATTACCCGGATGTCCCCTGTTTAAACGCGTGTGTTAGCTAAAAGCTAACTGTTTCAATTTGGACAGAACTAATTAACAACAGTCACATTATTAACATTTACTGCTCGAATGTCATGTTGATTCATAGTTTGACTAAATTCTGAGGTAAATATGATGTTTATGTTTATGTGACTTTTAACGATGTTAAACTGAGGAACTGATTTATCGCACGATTTCTACTTTTAAAAGCTGAATTTTTCCTCATGTTTATATTTAGATTTAGTTCACTTTAAACATATCTTGCCATATTTCTCAGAAATTTAGGAGTTAGCTTCAGTGTGCAGAAAGTATAACGTTCTGAGAGTTTGAAGAAAACATTCAAACTACATTTCATAACAACTGCCAGCACGTTAAATCATCTGCCACCTTAAATCTACCACCTTAAATTTTACGACCACCTTAAATCTACCAGGTTAAATCTGCCACCTTAAATCTTTCGACCACCTTAAATCTCATAACAGCTTAAATCTGCCACCTTAAATACGAGCTTAAATCTGCCACCTTAAATCACCTGTCACCTTAAGTTTCCTACCACCTTAAAGCTACCACCTTAAATCTGCCATCTTAAATGACTTGTTGCCTTACATTACCTGCCACATTAAATCCCCTGCCACCTTAACTCTCCTGCCACCTTAAATGACTGTTTTATTTTATAATGTAACCTCTGCTTCAGTGCCGTGTTTACAGTGTGATGATCAGTGTTATTATCTATTATTAATCTAATGATCTTTTACAGTCATTTCAAATCCCAGTCAAACCATTTAGAAACACAGTTAAGACTGAAAATGGTAAAAGACTGAAAAGTAGTGCAGGAAACAGTTCTGCTCTAGAATCGTACTGGTTCATTCTGCCTGTAAAACTATTAGAATTTGGTTTTAAAGCTCATTCGTGATCACAGGTTCATATTTTATATTCATTACACATAAAAAGTGACGTTTGTTTTATTGTTGATCAGTTTGAGTTTTAGCTCCTGAAAAACAGAAATTCAGAATATTAGAAGCATTTAAATTCCATTTTGACTGGATTATTAATCACATCATCAACTTTAAGACTGAAATAAATCACTTCAAACGTAATGAATATGAATTATGACAGTTTATTCATTCAATGATCAAAACCCTTTTTCAGACACACTGTCGACTGTATCGAATAGTTTTTCTCTCCTCTGCGTTTGATATTCTGCGTAATGTATTTGTTTACTGCACGTATTGTTTAATTTATTTATATAAATCTTATTTATATATTAATGTTTTCCAAGGATATTTGTGATGTCAGCTATCAGAGTTGCCACTGCCAAACTGATGTGCTAGTGTGGACAGCTCACGATGGGCCCTCACTGGTCCGTGTTCGCCGTGAACCCTCTGTATTCACTCCCGCCGGCGGGAGCCCACAGAAACATCAGAACTCCAGAGCTCACTGTCGAGAGAGAACGGCTTCGTTTTCATTCTGAATCTGTTCTGTCGACAGTTTTTCCAGAAGGTGGCGCTGCTGTGCTGTGAGCTGTGAGGGACCAGCTGAGTTTATTAGCTTCAGCTGGGAACCATTGCTGAGTCTGGAAGCCCTGAGCTTGTTTTGTTTGTTCTGGAGTTCTGATTTTTCGAGGAAAACACCCTGCAGTTATTTTGGTGTTTAAGTTCTGTGGTATCCTGCCGGTGGCAGCGAGGTGAGGGATTGTGTCCCTTTAAGAAGTCTACGGAAATTGACCGTTAAGGAACTTTATGCAGCACTTAATGATGCCCTCAGGCAAAACTTAAGGCATTTTTTCTGCACCACACTTAAATTTAAGCGATTTTTAAGGGCAGTCTAAATGGAAATTTTCATGCATGCGAGCTCTGGTTCATATCAGTATGAATCTGCGTTTTGCAGGCAGCTTTATTGCAGAGTGGACCTCAGTGTGAGAGGAAACAGAAGCATGGCAAGCTGGCTGGTGTCCACACTGGGTTAAAGTTGACATTAGGAGACTGTTGCCTTCAAACTGGACTCACATCAGACTGAAACGTTCTGCACAGGAGGAGGTTGGTGACCTTTGAATTTTCTCTACCACTAACACAAAACAGCTATAACCAAAGCATCACTTTCAAAATTAATGTCATTAAAGAGGTAAAAGATTCATATTTCAAGACTCTTTGATACTGTTTTTGAAACGCTTAAGATTCTGTGTTTGGTCAGACATTTGGAATTGAGGTGAAGGAACGTTGAGGCTGTGTGAAGAGCTGTGAGAGGACGTCTTTGTTCATTTAAAACTGTGCGTCGATTTTATTGGATTCAGTCTAGATCTAGATCATTCTGAGGGTCCAGGAATTTGACGCAGGTGGTGTAGACAGGTTTTGAAGGGGCAGGCACGTCCTGGTGGTTAGGGAACCAGCCATGTGCCTGGAAGGTTGCTGGTCCGACTCCCTGAACAGGTAGAGCATGACTGTAACGACCCTGTGTGCAGCACACTGGGTCTATGTTCACGTTCACTTTGATGTGTTAAGTTGTCTTGTTGATGTTTGGACATCATCTATAGCTTCCTGTAGCTGAACATTAGATTCAAAACCTCGATGCTGGCTTACAAAGCCAAAAGTGGACCAGCACCTCCATACGTGATGGTGATGGTCAAAACTCGAGCGATACCAAGAGCCCTTCGAGCATCGAGTACAGCTCAGCTTCACCCACCGTCCCTCAAAACGCAAGGAAAACATGCATCCAGACTGTTTTCTGTTCTGGCACCAAAATGGTGGAATGAACTTCCCCTGGGAGTCCGAACAGCTGAGTCCCTCGCTGTCTTCAAATGCAGACTGAAGAGTTAAACTTTATTTTTCACAGTATTCTAATTTTTTGAGAAAGTATGGTTTCTCATATTAGTTTTAGTACTACTACTTTAGACGTTTCAGGCCCTTCAGATGTCCTCAAGCTAGTTCAGAGACAGCAGCAGCTCTCACTTTTAGACTCGGAGGCTTGTCCACACTGGCTGTAATGAGTGCTTCTCCACATGTGTTCCGGAGCTCCGTAGATGAGGCCTGCACCCTCCTGAGCGGCTGTTGTGAGATCCAGACGATCGGCGGCACAGTAATGACCTATCGCAGCATACGGCCCTTAGCCTCAGACCACCTGGACTCATTCATTCAGCCACATGCCCAAGCACTGGTCAACTTGGCACGTAGACACCAATCTACTCGCCTGTTAGTGCTCTCGAAGGGTGAGCGCGCACTCCGAGTGACTGGATCGATCAGTGTCGCTGCATCTGTTTGTTCTTTAATGTGTTATTTAATCCGGTCCGACTCAGAAGCCAGAGTTTGAAGATTACAGGGATGTTCTGGAACGTACCCTGCTTAACCTGGAGCACAGTGTGACTCCCTGCCTCCTCTACAGTATGGCAGGAGAGCCAGCGTTACTGGTAATCCACTTTATTGTGGAGAAAAGACTTGGGGCAGTGTCTAATTGGACACTTAATCACATCAAGTGGAAGCTGAGGATAGGAAGTGATGCCTCAAACAAGTGGAAGAACTGCAGACGAAGTACACAGATGGCAGAGCAGAGCCAGACTGCCCTGGACGCACAGTACGCACGTTACGTAGGGTCCCGCAGTTCTTTAACAATTCGGTGAACCTTAAATCCTGCCTCTATACACACACAAACGCAATCACGACATCTTCATTCCTATTTAAACAGTGAGTTACAGGAGCCTGGATTAAACTGATGCACAGTTTAAGGTGCAGCCTGGAGAATGAACAATGAAGTTGGCTTCTTTTTCTTCTATTCCACCTTAAATCGTGATGTTACGCTCAAGTGCTCAACTTGGTTTCTGACCGTTGTAGTGATTCCATCTTAAATTCTACATCTGCTTCATTACATATGTTCATATAGCTCTGATACTTTAAAGCAATGAGCTCTTTGAGAACCAATCTAGAGAGAGTATATCATTGTTGTCCAATGAAATCCATGGATCTCCATTGTTGTCCATTTTTACTTTTCTCAGTGGACACTGAAATCAATTTTGGATGAACAGACCAATAGAAATGCTCTAAAATTACTGTTAATTACTCTTATTTTACTTCTATTCAAAGTTCAGAGCATTTTCGCTTCCTTCTGTAAAGCTGCCATTTCAGAGATGCATGTTTTTCACTGGACATTGATGATGTGGATGATCACACTCCTATATCAGTTTAAAACAAGGTGATGGTTCTCCAGTCTCTCAAGCCTTAGTTGTATTTTATTTTAGTTACATCTGGACTTAAGATGGACAGTGTCTATACGTTTCTATTTTTTTGTCTATACGTTTCTGGTACAGCTGTCAAAAAATGGTCTCCACTGCTTTTGTAGAAGAAGCCATGCTTTTCTTTTTCGAGTCCAGATTCTTTTGCACAGCCGAAAAAAAGAATGATCCATATCAGGCCTAACTGTCCTCTTCAGTGACCTCTGTCACACATCCTTGCTAAGGTATTGTACTGTATTTGCTCAAGGGAAGGACAGATATGCTGTCAGGCTGGACTCGTCGGAGACAGTTGAGTGATGGAGGTCAGTCTCATTCGTCTGACCCACGAGAGCACTTCTTCTCAGGGCTGATGGGAAAGGACAGATGAGCGATGAAACACCCTACTACGAGGGTTATTCCCGCACTTATTACCACTTCACTGCCACCGGTGATAAATGTTCTCCGCAAAGAAGAGCTCTGACTAAACATGGCAATACCACACGCCACGAGTTTGACGATGCGTGCTGCAGGTGAGGCGCTGGAGCCGATCACGCAAAGTTTGTTGTAAAGAACACCAGAACGTTCTTAGTCTTTGAGCGACCTTCTCCTTCCGTGAATTGTGCCTTGCTCTCTGCACAAAACGTTGTGCAGACTTGTTATATTTCACACCCATTTACTGTGGTATTTTCCGTCCTCACACACATGCTAGGCCGTTTCTCCCACCCTCCCGCACTCCAATTATGTTCTGTCTCACCGCACACGCCCCACACTACTTCAGCTCCTTTGGTGTCGCTGTCTTTGTGTGTCTGCTTCCATCAATGAGCCGCACCACGGTTTTGCTGATGTTACAAGGTCAAGACAATGTTTAGAACAGCTGAACACTACACTACATATAGGAAGTTAACCTTGAGAACCCTTATGAGGGTTTCCATATTTTTATTCGCCAGTTAAAAACTATTTACAGGACATATTGTCATTTTCATTGTCATCAGATCATAGGATAATCAAATTTGTCTTCATTTAAGATCAGAATTTAAATATTTGTATGAATTTGACCACGTCACACATTTACTTTGCTTATAATTGTAATGATTAGACAGACAAACAGGGATATTTATTGTAATTTGTCCAAAAAAAATGAATATTCCTTTTTATTTTTGTATCAGTATTATTCCTTCTCAGGACTTTTATTCTGAAATTTGAACATTGCCTTTTTGTTTTTCCCTTTGTAACACAAAGAAATAAGTATTTTTGAAGAACTTGACGTTAAATATCGATGTTAATTTAATCGTTACGATTAACTCATGGACTCCATTTGTCAGAAAGGCCGGTAGTGTTTGCAGACTGGTGTGGGTGTATTCTCATGGCTTGGGTTGGGTCCACTGGTCCACCTAAACATGTGATTGGTGACCATTTGCAGCCCTTCATGTACTTCATGAAGTCCCACAATAATGGGATTTTGCTGCAGGGTAGTGCACGGTGTCTTTGGGCACAGGTTGAGAACACCTCAACTTATGTAGGTGTGGGCATTCCAGAGACGTTACCTGACGCTGTCTCATGACTTTGGCATGTCGATATGAGTTAACCATTACAATCATGGCTCCATTTCCCCCCTTTTTTATTGATTTATATGTGACATTCTGTCAGTTTTACATATCCTTATAAACCACTCTGACATTGTGAATCCGTCAGTACCTGCTTATTGTTATTTGGCCCATTTATCCCTAATAGTTCATTCTAAATTAGCATAATCACCATAATTCAGTGCTAATTACATCTACGACAAACAAAGGATCTGCTGGAAAACAGCACACAAATAGCCCTTCATTACAGGAATGGCTGTCTTGTTGGACTGCCTGCTGTTTACGAGCTCTGGGATAAGCACTCTCTCCCCGTTAACTGAATGCCACACAATTTTGTTACACAGCAAATGATTCTCCGGTCCTCGGGACCGTCTGTAGCATGCACTGACCTCTGTGACCTTATGTCAGATCCATCTGAAGCCCAGTCTGCATCTATCTATACACCAAACATTTTTTACAACCAGTTCAACTTAGTTAAACTGGTCTGTTATTAAAAGAAAGAAATGACCTTAAAATCACAGCATAAATGAAATGTGTTGCTATGGTAACATCCCATCACACCTAAAGGTCAGAGACCATCGGACAAACACCGACAGTTCAGGGGATTCTGTATTCTGTTTACACACCTGTGCAGTAGAGTCGCTGCATCATTCATATCTACAGCGTTGGCAGTGTGGGGTTAAGGGTTTTGAATGCATTGCATTATGGTAAATGTAGTTCAGCTGTAGGTGCGTGGAGCTGCTTCCATGATGACAATGCCAGGATTCGTTGAGCTCGGATTGTGAAAGAGTGGTTCAGGGAGCAGGAGACATCATTTTCAGACACGGACCACCACAGAGTCCAGATCTGAACCCCACGGAGAATCTTTGGGATGTGCTGGAGATGATTTTGCACAGTGGTCCCACATTTCCCATTGATGTGGTTGATTGTGAACAGCAGTGGACAGAGCACCAGGGGAACGACTGGGGCTTCGGTGCCATGATCAGAAGTAGGTACTGTGGATACTGAACCAGCAACCTTCCAGTCCAGAGACTGCCTAAAGGTTTTAGGCCACAGCTGCCCATTGGAAAATGTCTTTCTAACGGTGGAATCGTGTGTGGTGACCTTACCGAAGGGGCGTGAGGCCTAAACCTCCAAAAGAAGGCCACGTTTGGGAAGATTCACGTCTGTGCTTTTCTCCGTTTGGAGGCAATGGCTGTAAGTGTATAAATGGCTCTGCAACACTTTCCAGACGGCATCATTAACTTTCTTTTTCAGCTGTTCTGGAATTTCCTTTGTTCTGGCAGATCATTTGTCTCTACACTGATAGAAAGTCTCTTAAGAAGTTTGTTTTTCAGCGGGATCCTGCTTTCTGTGTCGTTTTACGTTCATCCACAGCCCTCTTCATCGTCGTGGACTCACCTAACGGTTAAATTTTAGACGTTACATATTTACTATTGGCTTTTCAGGCTCCGGTGTATGCCTGAAAAAGCACGAGGTGCTACCTCGAAGCAGGGCTTCCCTCTTTCAGCCCCAGCTGAGCCAAACGCTAGTTCTGCTCTCAGCTCTTTGCAGGCAGCAGCTGATCCCTAAGCTCCAACCAATTACCCCCCAGATCTGGCTCGTCTTTCAGTCCCGACCGCTTACGCAAACGACACATGTTGTATTTACAAACCTGTCAGCCGCTCCTCCTCCATTTGGGGACGGAGTGAGATACTGATGAGGGGGAACACATCGCCGATAGTTAACTTTTACAGCTGCTAGCCTATTCTCTGCGGGATTCGCTGGCAGATTTTGACGAGCCTCTCTCGGCCAGAACGTCCCCATGTTTCATTGCTTCCAGTCTAAATATTTCACCTGCGACTCTTCACAATGTTCATCGCTGTACCCGTCACTTCATGCGCTCTAATACACAAACAGGGATGTCCAGATACGGACATATTTTAATGTGTCACGCATTGGCTATTTTAAGCCCGGTCCTTGTCCCATCGACGGACATTATTCACAACCTAGTCCCTCTAACAAACACTGAGCACGTCTCCTTCAGTCACGCTCATCTCCGTAACTCGTGTCCTGCTTTCACATCAACTGTAGCTCTTCATTTTGTCTATTTGACCAGCGGTTCCTCTCAAAACTTGTAAGAACTATACTTAAATTTTGCTGTTCTGTTACTTTGGACTGTCTGTAAAGGTGACTCTAGCTGTGTTGGGGTTAGTTTTAGCAGGAGAAGTGGAGTAATTTTACTACGGGACGGCTGTGACGTTTGACTGATTCGTACAGCAAAAACAAAACACCTCCTCACCACCATCGTTGACCGACATGGCACATACCGACAGGACTAATCACTGAGTCCTGTAAACATCTGGTAAAAATGACTTCACCTCACCTTCCCGGGTTCAACCAATCCTGTCCAAATAGGGCTTACGTCTGAAGTTTGGAGGTTTCTCTTACAACCCAAGATCCAGGCTTCATATCTCAGGATCGGAATAACCTACAGACACGATACACATCATAACAAACCATACGTCCTACGTCCTACTCTGTCTATGGCATCTATGGCATCAGCGAGTAATTCGGCTTGGAAAATGGCAAAAATTCACTTGTTTCCAACTGAATTAAATCCCAGTTTAGATGGCAACCCAAGACCCCAGCACTGGGATGTGAACATGCTGACCACCAATCCCCAGTGCTGCCCGGCAGATTGGTATAAGCTGACATTTAACACACTTGGATGAGGGAGCAAAAATGCTGGATTGGGAGATGCCCAAATTTCTGTCATAATAATATGACACCTGGACCGGATTGGTGTCCAACACACAGAGCAACCTGTGTGCTTTCATTAGACCATTCATAAAGACCTGGCAACCCAGGTACAGTGTCCTATTAAACCCTGATCCTTTGAAGATGCGCTGGTGGTTGATATTTGTCTCTTCTGTGGTTGCATGTTGGGTCAAGAGTTGTAATTGAATTATATTTAGGCTTTTATATTCATATTGCCACAGCAGAAGAAACTATTTATTCAACAACCTTGTCTTAAGTAAGGTCAGCTTTGCCGCTCGTGTCCCACAGACAAAGGACAATGCATGGAAATCATATTCACTTCAACAAAAGAAATGGGTAAAACGGACCAGATGAATAAGTTGGTGTAAAGACGCATTAAGGGAGCAGATATAGCCTGAAGTAGTGGGTCAGAGGTGGGTAATCGTGGTGAGGCCCACTCTGACGTAAACGTTTAGAATTCATTCAGTGAAACATCTGTTAGAAGACCATCCCGAGGTCAGATTTTCAACCGCGAACACGGCAGACGTAAGACGTAACGTCTGGGCTGAGCTCACTCATCCATAAACATCCACGTCCAGGTTTTATGGTCAGCAGACAATGAGTACACTCGTTGGTTACACGCCGTCAGAACTGCTGGTTTTAATTCATTCTAATGGTGGTAAACATGAGCCTGGTTTCAGGCCACTCGGTCGTATTCTTTCATGGGTTAAACCTTCCCACAGAGGGGATTTAGAGATGTTACAGATAACTTTGCCCGTGTTCTTTTAATCTCATTATCTAACCTGCTTACTTCAAAGCTTAGGACGCGGCAACACGCAGTATAACAGCCGCAGATAAGCACAGCACTGTTTTTCTTAATATCTGCTCATTCAGGGGCTTATAAATCCCATTTTTCTGACTTTGGTGTTAAGCTTTCAAAAATAAGAAACGCTGCCTTCTGCACTAATGTAAAAATATGTAGATGTAAATGTCTGGGAGGGAATAAAAATAACCCTACTAAACCCACAATGCCGAAGACGTCTAATCATGAAGGGTGGAGGATGTTAAGTTCATATCCCGAGACATTTTAGCACGAATGGCGAAATATACGATTTATACGACGTAAAATAATGTGAGAAAAAAAGGACAATGATGGGTTTTACTCTTGTTGAGCTTTAATCTGTTCATTTCTTTTTCGTACAGACAGTCATTCATGCCAGAGCTCTGTCTTATGTCCCCTCTTTGTGTGTGTGTGTACGAAAGTAGGGGGTGTAGGCGAGTAAGCAGTTTATATACAGTAGTTATAGGTCACTCTGTTTATACCCTGATATTGATAGAGTATAAATATTGATATATGGCCCTGCTGTGTGTGGTTGTAAGGAGATGGTCTGGTGAGCTACACACGTAGACCGGTTTTGATTGTATGCACTTACTTATAGGAATCGTAGTGGATTTGGGAGCATCACTATGGTAGCAGCAGTTTTGTTGTTATGCACGTTTTCTGTCACTGTTCTGTTTGTAGTGAAACAAACACAGAAATCTGTAATTCTTTAACCAACACTGTATTAAAGTACCTGATTGTGTGATTGATACCAGAAGAATCAATATCTAATGAGCTGGAAACAGACACTTCTATCCCGAGCGACTGACGGAAGTGCTTTGCTGTTCAGTTAGAAATTTCCTCAGCTGGTCCGTAGAAGCTGGGATCCAGAGATCCCTCGAGCTTGGATACTGATATACAGATGTCAGAATGGAGACACGTTACACTTCATCACACACAGTATAATTCTAGTCCTTTCACAAGTTATATATCAGACAGTTCCTTTCACCACTTTGTTACCAGGACAGAAAGGGCCGGATGCTTGTATTCCGTGCATCTTGAGGGACAGTGTGTCAAGCTGAGGTGCACTTGGTGCTTGAAGGGCAGATCGGGACCACGGGCATCAAGTATTATGGGGCGGGTCCAGTTTTAGCTTGGCCAGCGTCGAGATTCTGGATCTGTTCAGTTAGAGAGAGCTGGTGAAGGGAACGCAGCGGATTCTGGATCAGCTGAAGGGCTTGATGATGCGCGTAGGACGGTCAGTCACCGTTTTCCTGAAATTGTAAAATGAGATGAGTATCGGTTCTCTTCATCATTCCAAACGAGAGATAACAGGGAGCAGCCGTGACCTGGTGGTGAGGGAACCAGCCTTGTGACTGGAAGGTCGTCGGTTTGAATCTGTGAGCTAGCAGGACAGGACTGAAGTGCAAGGCACTGAACTTGTTTGTGCTCGGGCGCTGAGGATGGGGCTGCCCACCGCTCTGGCCACATGTGCTCACTGCCCCCTGGTGTGTGAATTCACAGTGTGTATCACTGTGTGAGGATGGGTTAAATGCAGAGGATTAATTCCCAGTGGGATAAAAAGTATAATTACTTAAGTATCTGCTCTCATAAGGCTCATTTACGTCTCCATGTTGTAGTTATGTCCCCTCTGTAAGAGATTTCCTTTTCTGATTCTAAAATTCTGATTCTTAGAATTCTTTCTTCGATTCTAAAATTTTCCTACTTGGATATAAACATTGTCTCACAGATCGACTCCCGAGTGTTGAACTTACAACACCCAGGAATTAGTGGTACAGTATTTTCAGGAAAATCTGATCATACTCTTATCAGGTTTTGGTCAACATCACTGAAATCTGACAGCCGTCTCTTCGTTTATCTCTAAAAGCTTCTGTTTCTCTTAACCTTTAGAACGTTTAGGCCAAATTTGTGGTGTACTTTCATAGTTTAATGCAATTTTATTCATTGAAAAAATCGAAATAGGAGACAGTCACACATACCACACCACATTATGTTCTGCGGATCCTAAATCTGTCTTCACTTGAGATGATGAAATTCATAAAAATATTTAAATTCCCTTATTGTTTTGGGAAATTGGGCGTCCAGATTGTTTGTGAGCTGAAAATGCAAGAATTTAAGGCATTTGATTTAAGGTTATTTTTAATGATTAAAAATCTCGACATGTTCCCTCCAGCACGAATCCAAAGCTTCCCCAGATTGGACGCAGTAAGGCTTTGTTTCACGTCTTTATTCACGTATTCATTTGCTTTTTTGACTGATTTAAGGCTGGCGGCCACTGCGATACAGTTATGTTAAACCCACAGAGAGCAGAAGCTGCTTGATGAGAGAAACCATCGGATACAGTCTGCGCAGTCGTGGTGAATTACAAAAGGCTGCGAAACTGAAGTACAGTATGAAGCTCCTGTGTCATGGCAACAGGTTCTGACAGAGGGACACAAAGCTGATATAGGCAAATGGCAATGCCATTATATAGAATGCATTTTAACAAGGTACTCGTTTGAATATGATTTTAACAGTCAGTAAGTGACATTGTCATGTATACACAGGTTTATCTTTGTGCTCAGTTACACGTTAAATCAGGACGCGTTTGTCTGTCCAGTGGAGCACGTCCACTAATAATAATTGCTTCAGTCAGTCCACGCTGTGCATTTGGCTGTGAGAGAAGATTCTGGGTCATCAAAGATGGTAGATCCAGCAGATTTCCACCAGGGGCTTCCAGACAACGTGGGTAAGGTGTAGGCACGAGTGCACCGTTGCAGAATCCATGACGTTCCATGCAGTTCCTCGAGCAGCATATTCAAGTTTTTAGTTTTAAACCGTCGTCAAACATTCATCCACAGTCTACACTACGTTCCTGATGCATCGTAACACAGAGCGACAGTTAGGCCGTGTAAAGTGATGGATTGTTTTCGCTCATCTTTAGAGCCGTCAACGAAGACTCATGGTTCTGCCTGACGTAGTAGAACATGGTAACAAAATATATTTAATACAAGGTGTCCCCTTTATTTGTGGTTACCATGTGCAAGTTATTTCCAGATGATGCCACACGTCTGATGCAGCTTCATCAAAGTTTTACACTTTTGTAAGGATTACTTCCTGCTTTCTCCCCAAAACATCTGCTGTCAAACACAAGGCACCATAGCATACGGAAAAGTATGCTACACCGCCTCCGTCGGACCCCTACTTCTGCACTCGGGTCGTCTCCGCTGCCGGCTCGGTGTACATCCATAATAGAAAGGGTTGCTGAGTTCAGCATAATTCAGTCCTAATGACGAGTCTGGAGGATTGAGATCGCCGTCCTTCCCCCCTCATACTCTGACAGATTACCTCAGACATGGAATCCACAGTTCAGAGGTCATTTAAGCCATCACTATGAGTCCTGCAAACGGAGGGTTAAAGGTCACCACTCTGGGGCTCGGGGTTGTGGGCTTCTCGGCCGGAGTTGCGGCCCAGCCGGGGAAATCGAGATAAGGCTTTGGGTCGGCTGGATTTGCTCCCACTCTCTTTGGCAGCAGGAGCGTCCCTGTGGAAACACAAAAGCAGGTGATGGATTCACACGACCTCATAACTTCTCAGGTTCTCACATTTCAGTCACAAGGACACTGTGCAGTTGGAACCTTGCAAATTGTGTGTGTTTGTTTTCAAGGAAGCAAACTGGAGGGGAAAAGATTTCTGGAGCAAAGGTCAGATGAGACGCAGACATCTGGAGAAGTAAGTGTGAGGCATTCGATGCAACCCTGAGAACAATGTAACAGCTGTTAAGCTTGGTGGTGGTAGCAACATGCTCTGGGTTGTTTTGCTGTCAGTGGAACAGCGTTATAATTCTGCATGGTTGCCTAAACTGAAGGTTTTTGCTTTGTGCAGACTTTGGATCCTAATCCACCCCCTCCTGATCCACCAAATTACTGTCTTCAGAAGACCTGGTTTGGATGAATTGGAAGGTTGTCTCCTACAGGAGGGCTGAAGACCACTGCCACATTGTCCTCATGGAACTATTAAGTGGGGACATTATCAGAATTGAATTTATATAATTCTTACATTGTGGGGTGTTTTAAGTTTGTCTCCTTAATGCAGGAAAGTACTCAGAGCGCTTACATTTTTCCAGTTTGTTACAGCTTTACCTGCTTTTGGGATGGTTCTCCCCGTTCTTCATAGAACCGCTCAACCGCTTGGATGGGGAGTGTCTGTGAACAACATCTTTAGATATCTCCACAGATGTTCAGCCAGGTTCAGGTCTGGGGTCCGGCTAGGTATCTTGTCTGTGGTGTAGCTTTGGGTCGTTGTCCTTTTAGAAGGTAACCCTTCATGCCATTCTGAGGTCCACGGTGCTCTGGTGCAGGTTATCATCAAGGACGTCTCTGTACATCACTGCAGACATCTTTCCTTCCAGTCTCCCAGTTAACCTGCTCCAGAGCGCTGTGGACCTCAGGTTACCTTCTAAAACATCTGGAGATATCTAAAAAATGGCTGTTCTTTGAAGAAGAATGGGGTGAACTGTCCATTTTTGTGTTTTCCATGTTTTCAATTACCCTAATCCCTCCCTCCTCATGTCTCACGTCTGCATATCTCCTCTTTTCGAGACAGACAGCCGTGGGGGGAGGAGGAGATCTGATGCAATGGAGGAAGCACCACCCACCCACCTCCTCCTCCTCAGATCAGGACTGAGTATGTGGAGAGAGTGCCATCTATGCCATGGCCGACAGACACGTCGACCAGCAGTAGACCGCCATCTACCCACCCAGTGGGCCCCGACTGCCGATGCAGCGTGAGCCGGGATTCGAACTCCCGAACCTCGACTCATGGTGGCAGCGACTTAGACCGCTGAGCCACTCGAGACCCACCATCTTTCTATAAATTTAGGAAGATTTCAAAACAACTTTTCTCACTGTGTGATTGTGGGGTATCGTATGTAGAATTTAGAAAAATAAATGGAGTCCATTTTGAAATAAAGCTAACAGTGAAGTTACAAACTATAAGTAATTCTATAAATACTTTAAGGCTGATCAGAACTCAGATGATCCCAACAGGACGATATACGGAGCGGGGATATTCTGAAAAACAACAAACTCGGAACAAAAACACTCGTCGGTTTGTCAATAAAAATCAAAGTTCAGTCATTCTAGTCAACGAGCTAAATTGATTTATGCTGGTTATTCTGGTGCTGGTTTAAATACATGTGACCAAAACATCCTGCAGATTCTTAAAGAAAATAGAATTTTACACAAACATTCTTTACTGTAAATGAAAGTCAATACAACCAGATTTCTTAAGAGCACACTGTGGTTCTATAATCACAGACTGTAGTTGATCAGTTTCTCGGCAGACTTTATTCTCCTCCTTTCACCCTGATCTTCAATGGTCAGGACCCCACAGGACCACCACACTTTGAGCTTCTGTCTCTGACTTTACATCTACAAAGTGGAGCAATTAAGTAGGACTATCTAATAGAGTGGACAGTGAGTGGACACTGTGTTTAAACACTCCAGCAGCACTGCTGTGTCTGATCCACTCGTACCAGCGCAACACACACTAACACCACCACCACCATGTCAGTGTGACAGCAGTGCTGAGAATGACCCACCACCCACATAATAGCTGCTCTGTGGTGGTCCTGTGGGGTCCTGATCAGTGAAGATCAGGGTGAAAGGAGGAGAATAAAGTCTGCAGAGAAACAGACGAACTACAGTCTGATCAGAGAAACACAGACAGCAGTATTGCTTTTCTTACAGTTAATATTCTAACTGTTGCCACTGTTTGGTTTACTTGACAATACACTGCACGATAGAGGGATGATTAAATGAGCGTTCTGCTTAAAGAGACCCCGAGAAGCAGAAACGTGTACAGAATTATTGTAGAACGTAACTGTTTCGGGTCATTGTATTCAAATGTTCACTGAAAAATACACCGAAGCAGAAGTAGCACTGAGATGAGATCAACAGCAGTTACACACTCAGTCTCTCACACACAGGAGCTGTGCCATACGGACAGATCGCTGTAATAGTACCTCACACGCTGGCTACCATGACAACCACACTACTCTGGAACCAGGGGAGCTATCGACCACCTGAGAAAATCATGCCCCTGTGGCTTCTTTGTGTGTCTGTGCGCGCGTGTTGAAAGGGCGGGCTGTAAGACAAAGCAAAGACATCAGAAACTTGGTTGATTTTCAGCCGTGAAGGACAGAGTGAAGACCTCCGTGAGAACCAAAGTGCACGGCGTGATCTTCAACGTGTGGCTTCACAGAGGTGCCAAAACGGACGCTTCTGAAACGAACTGTGACGAGTTTTCTGACTGTTACATACAAACACACAATCGGAGAATTACAGCTGTACACACTCATCCATTTCTCCATCGTGCGTCGAAAAAGACTGACATTGTAAAGAGCAGAGATGGGAATTTTCAGGTCCAGCAAGTCAAAATCCATCCCAGGACTTTGTTCCGACTGCCTGTGGCAGATTTTGACTTGCTGACCTGAAATTCCCACCTCTGACAAACAGTGTAAATGTGAGAACCGCTGTAGAACAGTCGATGCAGTTGCATTGTTTGAACACTTTAAACACTGTATTTGTGATTCTGGGTTTATGATTCAATGCGGTCGGTACCCTTCACCCCACTCTCCATCCCACGGTGGGTCACGAACCACACACCCTCTCACCTCCAGTCTCGCGTTGTAAATCGAATCACTGTGTTGGGAGAAGAGTTTTTGAAAAGCTCTGTGGTGAGAATAGGAGGCCAAAACTGACAGAAATGTGTGGATGCAGGTGGACGGAGTCTTCGTGAGCGAGGAGCAGAGATGAGAGAGGTAGTTAGTGAGGAGGAGAGAAGTCGCTGACTGCTGAGAAGCTTTCAATCAAGGCTGAACAGCAGGGAGAAGTTAGCTGCAGGTAAGTGAGAAGCTGCCACACACACACACACACACACACACACACACACACACACACACACACACACTATTCAATCTGTCCATCTATCAACCTGTCTCTGCTCTAACACACACACACACACACACACACACACAAACATCCTCTCTCTGATGCACACAGACCATTCAGAGTGTCCACACAAAGTGCTGGCCATTCTAAACAGCAGCTCCTCACTAAGCCATCGTACAAGCATCAGAAACGGCAGCATTTCAGCCGTTAGTCCCCACACTGCCTTAGAACCTGCGCACCCTTTTACCGTCTCTCACACACGCGAACCAACAAACGCACACCCTCCGGCGGGTGATACGAATCCCTCAGAATGAAGAACAGTACAGCGGCGGCGTCACGGTCGTCCTGTGCTGACAGTTGGGCTGACAGATGAACACACTCCATTTTCAAACGGCCCCAGTCGTGGTCTACACTCCAGCGTCTGTCTCATTTATTGTTTGGCTGATCTGAACAGACTATCTTAATGTCCCTGTCCTCAGTTTGAAATGTAAGAAATGTGAGTTAAACAGGGACAGTGGAGGTCAACATAAGACCTGGAAGACCAAGAACATTTTCAGAGACAAAGACCTTCAAGATATAGCAGACTGGAGTTATGGTACACTGTTCCATAGAGGCACCTTCACCACAACATTCATCAGATGTTTGCAAAAGAACATCTTCCAAAGCATTTGGAAACAAATCCTGTGGACCAATGAGGTGAAAATAGGCTGCAATGAGCAAAGATACTTCATCAGAACATCTCGAACCGTTAAGCATGGGTTGGATCAATCATACTTTGGGGTTGTGTTGCAACATTTCAGGGAAGAATGGATTCATTGAAATTCCAGCAAATTCTGGAAGCAAACAGAACAACATCTGAAAAAAAAAAAACAAGAGGGTGGGTCTACAAACGGATGATGTTTCTAAACACACCTCAAAATCCATAAAAGACCTCCAAATTCCTCACAGACCCCTGATCTGAACATCACTGTAAATCTGTGGACCTCAGAAGAGCAGCGCAGGCAGGACGAATCTCACAGAACTGAAGACTGAGAGGAAGAACAGATGAAAATCCCTCAAACAAGAACTGAAAGACTGGTAAGCATCTGCTAAACACTTGCTGTAGCCAAAAGGGGACGATATGAGGTACTAACCATGCAGGGGTCCAAACTTTTGCTGTGTCCAGTCGTCCTCATTATGAAAAGGCTTCCATGTAAAAGGCTGTGAGCGTTTATATCAATGATATTTTATCTCCTTGTAATAAAATCAACACTGACCCCATCGTCTCTAGCAAAGGCAACGTTGGTGAGGAGTCAGGATGGGACACCAGGAATCCACAGTGATTTTCACATGAAAGGGTCTCCTCAGCAGCACTTACACACTCCAGGACCTGAGTGTGACCGTCCGCTCTGCTCGGCCACTGCCAAAAGAGCAGGGTTTGTTTATACGGGTTTATCAGAGTGGACATGTTAACTGCAGTGTGAAAGCAGCGCCGTACCAAAGCCGTTTAGCCGCTGGCAGTGGGAGCGTCTCTACGAAGACACAAAAGCAGGTGACAGAACGCCATCACCTCACAGCTTCTGTCACGCTGACACACGGGTCAGGAAGACGTGACAAAACACACAGTGGGCTTTACACTGGACAGGTCCCACCAAACGCCCGTAGGCTCATCATCCGCCTACAACAAAGTAAAGCGTCAGACCACAGAAAGGTACAGAACGTGGGTCGCAGAGTGCTGAGCCGAATACCGTCACCAATAATCTGGATCAATAACTCTGAAATAGAGCTGTGAAGTGGGCGGCGGCTTCATATCGATGACTATGGATTTATAAAGGGGGGGAGAGGGAGGGGCGGGGGGTCTCATAGGTGTAATTTGTAGGTTTTGTCAATAAAGTGCATGTTTGTCATTAGTGATTTGTAGCTTTGTTGCTTTCTGATATAAAGACAATAATCAATAACATTGATTTATCTTCTGATGGAAATAATTGGCTGCTGGGGATGTAAAATGTGACAATGCATCAGGACACCCTGATCTGAAGATGCTGATTCAACTGCACCAACTTCAGAGCGGAAGTCAAAAATAATGTGTTGTAATAACATTAGAAAAATGGGGGGGGGGGGGGGCTCTTCTTTGCTGTAACTGGTGGTGTTGGCCTCGTTTTGATATGCATGACCCCCCAATTACCCCAGATAAATGAGGGTCTAACAGGCATAAATTAATAAATATATAGAATAGATATTTGTGAGTTTATCTGTCTATGAACTGCGTCAACAACGTCATATCTTGTATGACACGGAATTCGCAGCAAGTGAAGCTTTGGAAATCACTGACCACAAGACTCTACAGCAGATAGTGAAGACAGCTGAAAACATCTGGGTCCCCATTTCCCTTCCATCAAGTCCACAAAGCCACCAGTACTGTAGCCAACCGAGCCACAGCACACCCACTCCACTCTGCTTACGCTGTATTAAAGTTCAGATACTGTTTAATTCAACCTCAAGAACCGCTGTGTTTATACTCCTCTCCTAAAAGAACACTGATGACCACACGGATAAACCAGAAGAATCATTATATATGTAACTTTTTGTGTAAATCAAGAAGTATTTCTCCAAGTTGATGAAGTGTCGGAGGCTGTGACTATTCAAGAAGAGCCAATTTGTCCCATTTCAGCCAAAAGCAAACCACCTTCAGAGCCACTGCAGATTGGCGTGCAGACTGATGGTCACAATCTCAGTTTCAAAATGACAATCAGATAATAAACGTTTGGCTTACCTTGTTCTGGCTTACTGCGTTTGGAATTTATTAGTAACAAACAACAAACTTATCGGCTCTTTTTGTTTATCTTTAACCGACAAGCTGACTGGCCGAATAGCCCACCTTCGGTTCTTACTGGAGTCTGATCTCTGCTGAGTCATGAGTTTATTAACAAGCTGGCTGCGTTTTTAGGAATTTATAATAATACCGCCGCCATATTCCACATTCCCATCCATATTCATTCAGCAAACCCTCCTACTTTCATACCATCTCTGTTCTCTGCTGTGCTTCATTAGGTCCCCCTGTTCTCAGCCCTCTTCTACACTCGTACTCCACTCAGATTTGCAGATTCAGTGTATTTTCAGCTGTAAAAGCCGAGATTTATATTCAGTCTTTCCATTCAGTCAGAGGTTATCACACATTTACTACAGCGGGGCAAAATGCCCACAAAACGGCAAAATACACACCGGCTTCAGAATCAACAGATGAATCAGAACTTATTTCTGTTGCAGACACACACACACACACACACACACACACACACACACACACACACACCTCCCCTAATTTCAGCCTCCACCTCTTTGTGTTGCTCACACCCTCACACCTCTCTCAACCTCCTCCACACCCCAGCTGGACCCATCAACGCCTCGTCTGGCTCCATACACAAATTACATCAAGCTAAAAGCCATTAAATTAGCTCATAATTTGCAAAGCTGTGCCAGGAATTCCCTTTGAATTCGTTCGGATCGTTTTGATGTAGGGAAGGATATTTTTTTATTAATCTTCTGTTTGTAATTGGAGCTGGCTGAGAGTCAGCGGACTGACAGTAATTCAGTGATACGCCACGTGTGAAAAGAGGCTGAAGCTGATAGATGGAGAAGCCAAGTTAGAGCTCTGAAGACAGCATGGAGAATTAGTCCGTGCAGAAGAAAAGGAACAGACCCTAAATACAGGCTTGACATATTTATAAATGATGATCATATGAATATGACAGATAATTTAGATCCCGAAAATAAAAATGAAAACATCAATAAATAACCAGCAGGACATAATAAATGATGGCAAGCCGTGCTTTCTTTGTGTGTGTGTGTGTGTGTGTGTACACCTACTGGCAGAATGGCAGCAGCTGCAACAGCGTTTCCTTGCTGGGGCGGGCGGTGAACTCGGGCAGTGTCTGGATCAGTTTGTTCATCACCGTGCGCAGGTAACCCTGCAGCTGCTTCCTTCTCTCTTCCACAAATTTGGCGTCCTATGAAAACACACACACACACACACACACACACACACACACACACACACACACACACACACACACACACACACACATTATACTACCTTATTGGGATGTGAAATGACACAGTTGGAAGAAAGGAACCCTGCATTCCAACATCAGAAAGTCATCCCAACTGTTAAGCATGGGAGGGACAGTATCCAGAATGGCTTGACAGGATTGATGAACCTATGAATTCTGGATTGTTCCAGAAAATGATAGAGGAGAGCATCGTCTGTGAACTGAAGCTTGTCGTAAATGGGTCATGCAGCAAGAAAACAACCCTAAGCACAACAGTAGGTCTACAAGGACATGGTTGAACGAGAAAATCAACCTTTCAGAACGGTCAACTCAAAGTCCAGACTCGGTAGGAATGTTCTGAAAGTATATAAAAGTTTACTCAAGGAAGGAGTGAGGATTATGTTTGTCAAACAAACGTAAGCTGTACTGCCAGGATCTACACCAGTGTTCCACTATCGTCCAACAGTCGGCATCATCTTCTCTCAAATACACGTATTGGTGAGATGCTCCAGGTCCCTGCCATATAAACAGCACCTTAAAAAAACATTCATACACATCATGCATGACTTTTCACACAGACTGCATCCCATTTGTGTCCGACACCTGCTGCTAATGGATTAGTATGTGCAGCCCATCTGACACCGAGATTCAATCAGAGGGTAGTTCTAAATGCCCCCCGGGAGCTCATCACTACTGCTCTGCTGTGTGTACAGGAGTTAAAAGGCAGGCAGCACTGAAGAATGAAGACTTTGACCTAGACTCGGACTTGAGCCTTAAAGCAGCGTCGTGTGAGAATTTGTATTTTTTGGGATACAGACAGCAGGACACGGGCTGAGCGATATATCGATATTTATATCTATATCGGGATATAAACAGAGAGTGATACGGGCTGAGTGATATATCGATATTAATATTTATATCGGGATATAAACAGAGCGGGATACGGGCTGAGCGATATATCGATATTAATATTTATATCGGGATATAAACAGAGTGGGATACGGGCTGAGCGATATATCGATATTAATATTTATATCGGGATATAAACAGAACGGGATACGGGCTGAGCGATATATCGATATTTATATCTATATGGGGATATAAACAGAGTGGGATACGGGCTGAGCGATATATCGATATTTATATCTATATGGGGATATAAACAGAGCGGGATACGGGCTGAATGATATATCGACCGACCAACAATCAAAGGCTGTGTGAGTCATGTGCATCACTGTAACCAACACACATCAGCACAAGCAGTTGTCTGGGCCATGACGTTCTAACAGTGTAACAGCGATCCGTCTTCGAGAGGCATGGAAATGCCTAAAAGTTGATAACGATGGATACGAGGGGGAGATCGCTGCTGTCAGATCAGTTTCCTCGTGAGGGCTGTGCTTGCCACCACTCGTTTAATGCCACGTCTCCTGAGCCGCCTAGTGTGTGAATTCCTGAGCAGCACAGCGAACACGCTCACGGCCCACCAACGCTTATGGTCTTAAAAGTACTGAACGATGCGGACACACACCTGTATCAGTCTCGGCGATTAGAACCAGTAACGTAGCAGAGGTGGTTATTTCAGGTCCAGCAGTAGTTTTAGGGTCTATATTGTAGATCATAAACTCTACTTAATAAGGGTACAAAGGCTTGGTGGTCTCGGGTTCAAGGCCCTATTTGGGTGGAGAACCTTCCGAGTCTCATCGTGGTCTTGAGATGGTCTGTTGTGGCAGAGCATCCCCCTCGGATCCTCTCCTGTAGGTTTGAGACAGAGTGTTGCCCTTTACAGTGGCTTTTTCAGCCTAAAACGAGGTGCGGTGTCATCTGAAAAGTCGTTGAGGCCTCAGCAAATGACACATCAGAAAGTTCTAGATCAGCCCTTTTGCGTAAATGTAGTGAGAGGTCAGCAATCCTGCTGACGAGAAATCCACAAAACTAGCTGCTCTGACCCGAACAATTTGGCCCTTGTGGCTCCTCAGTCATACAACCACTGAAGCACTGGTTGTATCATCAGGAGCTCACAGAATTGATCTCCAATGGTGCCACAGCCATCTGTGACCAGGAGTCCC
Source organism: Acestrorhynchus altus (assembly GCA_034509495.1). Classification (NCBI taxonomy): domain Eukaryota; kingdom Metazoa; phylum Chordata; class Actinopteri; order Characiformes; family Acestrorhynchidae; genus Acestrorhynchus; species Acestrorhynchus altus. The sequence continues at coordinate 32,348,976 of CM067510.1, read as the reverse complement.
AGAGAGCATAATTACTCGCTGTTTCTGGGTGGGTAGGATGGCCCGTCCTCTCCCCCCCTCGTTTCCACACTCATCAAGCGTGTACATCTGTCCAACGATGCTGTGTTAGCAGCAGTTTGAAAAGATGTGGAGCTTCACGTAGAACATGAAGGACATACTAGCTGTCTTCCTCCCAGCATTGGCAGCATTGTGTGACGGAGGAGTCCAAGTTAGTGGAAGGGAGATGTTTAAATTGGACAGGAAATAATTAATCCATCCACTAGCACGTCTTTATATCTGCTTTTTTCTGGTCAGGCCTGGAACCTTCTCGGGATCACTTGGCGAAAGGCAGGAATAAAATAAACGATGTAATACTGTTTAGGTCTTATCTTGAGGTCAGTAAATAAATAAATAGTCAATGCACGTATACAAGTGTGTCACTGATCTCCAAAAAGGCAACTTTACAGGAGAAGGAAAAAACCTTCTGAACTGAAGTCGTCTTAGAACACTTTCTGTTGGTCCATTCAGTCGCACGTTCGGCATAGTCATAGTCATTGGCACGACCGCGGTGATACAGAACATGTGCAATCCAAACAACTGCATCATCTCCACCATCTCTCTCCATCTTTTTCACCAGGATTGACGGGTTAACCTTTAGAACCCTACACCAACTTGTATCAGGATTATCCCTTCTCAGGACTTTTATTCTGAAATTTGAACACTGTGAGCAAAGAAAGAGAACAGGTTATAGAGGAAAATGAGAGGGGAGGGGCTGTTTGCTCTCTTTCTTTGCTCACAGTGTTCAAATTTCTGAATAAAAGTCCCAAGAAGGACTGATAAATTCCATCCAGGTTGTTTTATTTTATTTGGACCACTATCAACTATTTTGAACATCTTATGAATATAAATATGCTTGTCAATCTAATTATTATGGATTATTCATCAACGTTATTGCATTTTGAGCTCAAAAAGACCATTTCCAACAGGATTTCTGAGATATGGTCAAACAAATATTGGGTTCTAAACGAACAGTACTTACGACAGTAGGTATGAAAACGTTTTAGTAACGTCTCAATGACGTCGTCTTATTTCACACCATGTAAGACATTATTAGGCATTACTAAATATCTGTGTATTAAAATATTTGAGAATATGATTAATATTCAACTCAAAATCCATTGTCCATGGACTTGGGTGGGTCGGAAACAGTGTGCCTTCTCCAGGTCAGGGATGAGGTCCTTCCACAAGCGGAGGAGTTTACGTATCTTGTTCACGAATGAGGGAAAACTGGAGCAGGAGATCGACAGCCGGATTGGTGCTGCTGGACGCTGTACCGGTCCGTAGTGGTGAAAAGAGCTGAGTCAAAAGGCGAAGCTCTCGATTTACTGGTCGATCTACGTACCTACCCTCATCTACGGTCATGAGCTCTAGTGAGGATGGGAATGCCTCTAGTGGCCTGGGAACGCCTTGGGGTTCCCCCGGAAGGGCTGGACCAAGTGTCTGGGGAGAGGGAAGTCTGGGTCTCCCTGGTTAGGCTGCTGCCCCCGCAACCCAACCCTGGATAAAGCGGCAGAAAATGGATGGATAGATGGAGGAATAACACATCTAATATGGACAAAAGTATTGGGACACCTGCTCATTCATTGTTTGTGCAGTTGTCATTAAGTGTTGTTAAGTAGGGTGTTGATTATAAAACCCCAATTCTCTTGAAAAGCAACTTCAATCATTCATTACTCAAATATTAAATAATGCTTAATAAATAATTTAGTAATGTTTATTACCGCAGTGCTGGTCATTATGTTCCGTTTCTCCCAATACTGACATGAACGCATCATTACCCCCCTATTACGTTCCCCTCAAATCTGGTCAGCTTTTCAATTTTTAATCTTCACACTGTTTCTAATCCCAGGTTGCCATATTCTGTCCACAAGACCAGCTGATGGAGATCCAAAGATCAAGTAATGGTGGAAACCTCATTCTCCTCTCATCAAGAAAAGAAGAATTGATGTTGCACTGTCCTCTGCATGACGCCGAGGGAAAAGACACCGAGACGTGACAAAAATGCTGTTTCTGTTCGGTGCGGCACAGACAAAGACAGCGCTATAATTTCCAGTGCTTATTTTCTAAATAGTGAATTATTCACCTAATTGGAACCCGTGAGAGCATCTCTCAGGAAAGAGAGCGGCTAAAACCGTGTGATCGGCAGTGCTGTGCACGGGCGTGATCGTGGCTCCAGAGCAAACACAGCTTTGCAGCAGAGGACATCACTATTTTATTGGAAGTGGATGTAATAACAGGCATTATCAGATGTACAGTGTGTGTGTGGATCAGTGAGTGCACCACATGCCTCCGTATCAGTAAACACGAGCTCTCGCCAAATTCACAACTCGACGGCTCAGAGAAGGAACGAAACCAACAAAGCACCCTGTGATCTGCAATGCCCAGTGGAACGCTGCAAATCTCCGCAAATATGTCCTCCGATTGAAGCTTTGGGTCAGTTGTTTTCGGCAGTCTGGAAAGCCTAGCTGCTCTGCCGAAGTATATTTGGTGTAGCGGTGTTGGGAAGTATGTGCAGGTTTCGGTAGTAACGGACTGTCAAAGGTTGCCGGTTCGATTCCCTGAACTGGCAGGACACGACAGAAGTGCCGTTGAGCAAGGCACTGAACTCCCCAGCTGCTCCCCAGTGCTGTGGATAGGGCTGCCCACCGCTCTGGGCACGTGTGCTCACTGCCCCCTAGTGTGTGAATTCACTGTAGCATCTGTAGAATGACCTGTACTCCGGCCGAGCGTGAGGAGTTATAATTTGGTCATTCTGAAGAACTGATGTTTTCACCTGATGCAAGTCAGAAATACAACGGAAAGAAGCAGGTTTGCTTTTAACAGCGTCAATCCCACTTAGTTTTGGTGTAAAAGCATCCTGTAACGCCACATTTAAACACAGAAGCACAGTAAGAACCAGTGAATTAGTGTTTTACATCATTTCAGCACAACTACTGCAGTGTTTACGGGGTAAAAACCTGAATAGTGTTAAATATAATTATAAAATAATAAAGAAATAGTGTTTTTTTATTATGAACTATAAAATAAACCATTTTACCACCAGAAACAGTGATCCATTTTCCATTTTTAATGACTAGGAAACATGCAAATAAATATTAGATAAATATAAAATAAACCATATTTTACTATATTAAGAGTATTACTGTTTAAAAATTAACTGTTGAGTAACAACTACATTTACATTTACTTAAAGGATAAATACAACTTGATACCAGGATATTACCATGAAATCACTAATTACCCTTTTTTATTTTTACACATATATTATATAATGAGCAGCTCAAATCAGATCAAATGAGTTCCTCTGTTTCTCCAGAGACGAGCGAGTCTGATGAATTAGAAGAGCAGAGAAAATAACATTACCAGTAAACCCAGTATGTGTGTAACGTAGTATAATCCTCATTTTATTTTAGTCGTGCTTGTAGAGAAATATTTCATATGTCTGTTAAACTCACACCTAACAGAGCGAAGACGTGTCGTTTCTAAACGATTGTGTTGAGACGCATGGAAGACGCACATGCCGACAGGCCTCGGAGTAATATAAGAGAGACGTACTGTCCATAAATAAGAGCAGGAAGGTGTAAGTCGTGCAGTTCCAGTACGTCGGAGAGAAGCGAACCACGACTTCCTCCAGTAAGACACCGATGGAAAAGGAAGGAGAAGGGATTTGGGTCAAGCTGCTGGTGGTCGAATGAGAAGGAGATGAGCGTTAACCCGGGGTGTTTATGGCATGTTCTTCATTCATAAACGTAACTTCTCTGGTCGGTGGTCAGCCACAGGCTTCAGGTAAAACGCCCGATTTCACCTTACAGGTCAAGCAAAATGCCAACCCCAGCTCTTGGGCTTCAGCCCACATAGACACAGTTAACTGAATACTGACCTGAGACTTTTAATAATGGCTTCATCTTTAATAATGAATAGAAACACTTAATGGGGAAGGAGCAGGTGATTAGGCCGTCATATTGCTATACAGTGATTATGATCTTTGTAAAGTGCTTTAATGCATTTTCACTGGACTCCAGTCTACGTGCCAAACACCATGATCGTGAAAAAAACCACAGAGAGTACTGATTTCATTTCCATACCTTCCACTTTCACTTTATAAACAGAGCGATATTTATATCTATATCGGGATATAAACAGAGCGGGATACGGGCTGAGCGATATATCGATATATATATCTATATCGGGATATAAACAGAGCGGGATACGGGCCGAGTGAGAGATGTCTGAGTGTAGAGATAGAAGTTTTTTGCTACATGACTTACAGGAATATGTAAGTCTGTTTATAACGTGGACGCAGCAGTTACACAGTCGAGTTTTCAACAGCATTGTTTCCAAAGCCCTGCCGCCGCCCACAGCTTCCTAAAGCTAACAAAGTTGGCAAAGCACCATAGAGCAAGCCATTAAGCCATCACATGTAGCTCACGCATGTTTTCAAGCACCTTTTTCATGTTGGAGGGGGGTGGGAAAAACACATTACACATGCACGCATGTTGCATATGCATACAACAATACGCAAGTCATAATTTATTCACTTTGACTTGGAGAAAACAGGGCTGGGAAACAGAGGACTAACGAGCAAAAGGCTACGTCCACCTGGGGGCATCATCTTTAATGCAGCGATAATGCCGAGCTCAATTAAAGCTGCTCGGAAAAGCCCGGAGAGAGACACGACACCCAGCTCCGCAGTCTTCTCTTCACGTGCTTCTTTCGACCTTTTATTTCAGGCCCGTACTGTGAATATTACATGAAGGAAGCCGTGCGCCCCATAATGGACCGCAATGACCACGGCAATATGGACCGTAAAGGAGGCTCAAAGTTCCTGAACATAAACTAGGGTCTGAAAAAAAAAAGACACGTGATGTGAAGAAATAGGTCACCTAATGCATCTGGTCCCTCAAAGCTGATGAATAATTCACCAACCGAAACAGTGACTGGACAGGAGGAGGACTGTCGCCGGGATACGTGGGGGCCTCGCGCAGAGGAACGGTGACAAATGACTAAAGCTGGCGAGACGTGGCACGGACACGCTAAACAGTTCAGTCAGTGGAGTGTCTGGCGAGGAGCACCAGCAACGAAGTGGCTGTCTGAGACCGTCATCTTAAAAGACAAGAGCAGCACATCCTGCTTTCCTCCCCAGTAGCTGGAATCAAATCCCAGTTTAAATGCCACAGGAGCTTCCAGTGCATGTTTACATGCTCCACCTGCATGCAGACTAACTGATCAGTGAGAGGGGGCGGGGCTAATGACATCACTGACCCAGATATTGGGTTACAGAGAAAGGGAGGGGCTGTTTGCTCTCTTTACTGATTAAACAGTGTTCAAATTTCAGAATAAAAGTCCTGAGATGACATAATACTGATACATACACAAATAACAAAAAATAATTAGGTTGTTTTCATTTTCTTTGGACCACCGGCGAGTATTTTTGAAGAAATTATTAATATAAATATCACATCATTACAAAAATCTCTCAAAAACAGTCTGTATTATCAATTTTAGTCCTCATAGGCAAAAATAAACATGGTTTGCAAGTAAATATTTAATCAAAACGTGGTTTAGGAATATTTAAGTCCTCTTAAATCTTTATCTCAAATAAAGACAAAATTGAGTAGCCTAGGATCTCCAGAAAACAGACCATATAAATGTAGATCTCCAGAAAAAAGACTCCTATAAATACTTTTCTAATTTTCTAATAAAAGTACATCAAACTACAAAAACATCCCACAAAATTGGACTCAAATTCTAAAGGTTGAACACAGTTTTCTGTAAAGGTGATTTTAAGATGGAGATAGTGTGTGTTTGAACACCATCGGTCAAACGTTTGGTTATTGTAAAGGTGTAAAGTTAAAGATGACATTTTTTTTTAATTTAGTTCTATTTTGTTCCACATTGAGGTAGTTGTTTATCGATTCTGGGTCCTTATGTAGGTGCAGAATGTCTTATAATGTTCTTCATCAAATGGTGTGATATTTGCAATTAAAATTGCAAATCCATTTTTCCTAAATCAGTTTAATGTTGCCTGTACCACTGGCTGCAACACAAACCCAAAGCACGATGGAGCTACCGCTGTGCTAAACAGTTGGGAGAGTGTTCTTCTCATGAAATTCTGCACCATGGCTCACTGCAGACAAAACGCATCAGGCTTGTTTAGGTTTTCTTCCACAAAGGTCATAGCTGTGCAGGTGCCTCTGCATATTAGAACAGTGCTCCGCCCCTCTCGAGTCTTTCTGAAGGTATTTTACAACAAAAAGGTTCTTCACACAAACAAAACGAAATGGCAGATCCCGGTGACTTTACATGATGACATTATCCCTACCCCCCCGACCAATTAATGCTCTTTGGTTCCAGACCAGCAGGTCCACATGGGCCAGAAAGGCATCAATTTTCCCACCAGTGGAAACACACACAACAATTCAAGGCACTGGCTCCATATATGTGGCTACAGCTCTGGCTCAGTTGGAGCCTGTGGTGGTGCACAAGAGGATTCCAATACCAGCATCATTCCTCCCTCCATCTGTGCAGCACAGCTGCTGGGGAAGATGAACAACTGGCTGAATGAGGTAAGCTCAGGACACGTCGAGGTGTATTTCACACGGCTGGAGCTGCAACAGAAAAGGGCTGGAGATATATAGTCAGCGGAGTGAAATTCTAGGTGTCACACCAGGAGAAAGGTCTACCATCCGCCGCTGGTGCACCCAGAAAGCATTATTAACTGTGCTGCAGAACCGGAATACATTGATTAAAGTCGTGATTTAGAAAGACACCCTCCTCGTTACATCAGAGCCAAAGTGATCACCATGATGAACAAGTGTACAGGTTCAGACGCCCAGCTTCTGAAGAAGTACCGGTGAGGAGAACATGCAGATTAGCTTGCTCCTATTCAGCTCGGCCGCTATCAGTGAAGAGCAGGCCGAGGGGGTTGGCGCCACCACTCACCAGCCAGCCGTTATATCTATAGCAGCGCTGTGCAGTGAGACCGGGTCTCGACTGCTCCCCCAAATCACAGCCTTCTAATGGCCTCTCAGCCAGGAACCCTTACTAAGAAAGCACACACACACACACACACACACACACACACACTCTGACATTCAAGAGAAAGGTCTGAATATCAGGACTCAGCAGAAGTAAAGCCGAGGATAAAAAAACGAACCACCCATCAATCAGTTCATCCAGATATTTAAACCCTGTTCATTTTAACATCTCAAAGGAAGACAATTCTCCTATGAAAGCTCAGTGTTCTGACGAATAGAATTACGCACAGTTGAACTGCTTCTCAAACAGAACCCTCAACGTACGCCGCCTTTAAAGCCCCCGTGCGAGACCGAGGGGGCACGGACTCAAAACGGCGACTGTAAATTCGGTCCCGATAAGAATCTCCTGAGCTGTAAAGAACTGGAGGCTGAGGAGGCGAGGCGGTGACAGTTTGACTGAGAGTGTAGACAGCTTTGCTCTTTGATGTCATCATTCTCAGCATGGCTGGCTGGGCTTGGCTGCAGTTGGGGCGGATTTGACGAAGTACGCGCGGGAACGTTTAGTGCGTTTAGCTTGGTCCAGGCCCTGACAAATCAGCTGCTGAGGAGCTGTCAGAACAGCTGTGTGCAGAGAGGCCTGACATGCCCCGAGCAGACGGGGTGGGGGCGGGGTGCGGGACGCGAGGAGACCAGCAGTGGGTCACAGATTCCCTCACAGCACACACTCATTCCAGGAACGGCCCCAAAACACAGCTTCTCCAGCTCATTCACAAAAGCTGAGAGCTGTTCTCCCTTGATTGTGCAGCGGGAACTAGTGTCCAGTAACCACAAGAGGTCACTTGACCAGTTAAGCAGTTGAAGATTTCGATATTTTAAGCAAATCCAGTGTATTTTTTACAAAAGTATGGGAACACTGGGAGGTCTGAGAGCTCAGATTTTTGACCGAGGTCTCAGACGTTAAATAGACTGTCAGGATTATGCCTTGTTCACAGTCACAGTGACCTTGTGACTCCTCTGACCTTGTCCCACAAAACAGCAGCCGTGGGTTCTTCTAAGCAGCTGCCTAGCACTCTGAAAACGAAAATGGTTGAGGGCCACAAAGCAGGAGAAGCTTCAGGTGAAAGTGCTTCAGGTTACAATTTCCTCAGGTCGAAATGTAATTAAGAAAGGTCAGTTAACAGGAACAGTGGACATCAAGAGAAGGTCTCGAAGACTAAGAACAATTTCAGAGAGAGCTGCTCGTGGGATTCAGAACCCCTGCTTGACTGTAAAAGACAATGTGGTCCTCACAGTCCCCTGATCTGAACATCACTGAAAAGCTGTGGACAGACCTCAAAAGAGCTGTACATGCAAGACGGCCCAGAAGCCTCACAGAACTGGAAGACTCTTAGCTATAAAAAGTGTTTACAACCTGTGATACTGGCCAAAGGGGGCGCTACGGGGTTATTTTTGAAAATGGTTTTGGTTTCAAATACAAAGGGAGTGTGATTCTTTAACTTCATGTCTTTTGGAGATCATTTCATCTTCAGCTTGCTTAACTACACAGTACCAATCATTTTGACCAGAGGTGACCAAACTTTTGCCAGCCAGTTCCACTGAGGCAGAGATGAGGTCTAGGGGGGTAAATTAGCTACAGTGTCTACATCTGCATGGTGAGCGGGGCAATAAATCTTTCAGGGGCAGATCATATGAAACAGCATGTGTGTTTCATCTCCATATGCAGCACTGCATACATTCAGAAAGCTTTTGAAGATCTCCTTACTGGCACCTCTGTTTGCATTCCGTCCTCGGTGTAGGAAACTACACCTGACATATTCGAGTCAGGCTTAACAGTCATGCTGAGGGACAGGTCCAAGACAACTCGTTAAGGAGCAATAATAAGCCAGGCTTGTAGTGGCAGAACAAGATCCTGAAGAGATATGAGCATGGAGCTGAAAAAAGGGTCCAGAAGCAAGGAGCATAGATGAGCAGCTAGAGCGGAATGTGAACGTTTGGGCACCCAAGGCCAAGCACTTTTTGGAGCCAACCAGAAGACCTCTAGATGTGAGATATTCTTGGGTTGTCTTATAGGCACAGGGCCTAAGGGCCTTCAGTTTTTATCTTTGCAGGTAGACCGTGGTGGGTGATGCATAGGTATGGTTTGGATCGTTGTCGTGGTGCAGACACCATCGCCGATGCTTCAACATTGGCATCCAGGATTTATTTTTCCAAAGTACGATAGAGCGCCCCTCCACGCTTCACAGTCTAAGGCACCCTACAAGATGATTTTTCAATCATAAACATCTAAGCACACGTGCTAAAGATGGATCATGTTTATGTTGATTAACTACAGAGACAATGTTCCATTGGATTCACGAGTTCTGTACTTAAACACCCAAAAGTTCCCTGTAATAACGTCACCCCTATAAGAGGCTTCCAGCCTCACGTGTGGTTGGTAGTCACGGTCTGCAGAAGGTAAGATGGCATAAGTGGATATGACTGTAGACAGGAGTGACCTGGTCATGTAACTGCCCACAAAGTGCGGATCTTGGGTTCTAAGAGTTAAGTAGAAGAAACCCCTCTTGTCCCTCATTCATTATTAAAGTAGTTGGCTTGTGATCTTGGGTGTCTACAAAGGTGCCAATTAAGGCCATAAGACGTAGAGCAGGGTGTCCAATACTAGTCACTGAAACTTACCTCTCTGCAGAGTGTAGCTCCAACCCTAATCTAAGTCAACTCTCGGAAATATAGCAACATCTAACAAACTGATGATGATGATGATGATGATGAAGGTCAACCACCGAAAACAATCATGGGATTAAATTCGCCATCAAACCATCGCCGATTACACTGTAAAGAGTCTCTTTTTTGTCTCACCAGCGCTCTCTCCATCTCCTTTGCTTTCTTGTTCTAACAGAGCCCTCAGGGCTTCTACACTCCAGTTTGATTTGCATGTCAAAGTTCCTGCCAACACTTTGGTGACAAGCAGTTAGTGGCTCTTCTGCTACAAAAGGCAAAGAACAGAGAGAGGCTTTCTGCTTACGGTGAGCGAGGAGCTCCTTTGCATCAGCAAAAAGAAGCTGCTATCTGGATCAGGCACACCACATAGAGGTCAGCACCCAGCGACAGATCATCGTGACAAAGCAACTTAAGGAAAAACAGGAAAACTTTATCGTGACTCAAACTTCTCTGCTAGCTCACATTTGCTCGGCGATATTCCACACTGCAATCGTTTGAGGTGCATTTAAGTGCAGTACTGGGAGGGTCAAAGACAGCATGTGCTTCCTCACAGTCACGTCACCAGCGACTGAACAGGAATCCGTCTCCCAAAGATAGGGGACGCTTTAGTGAGTTTCAATGTTAAAAGATACACCTGGTTTCAGGATGCTGCACAGCTCCTAATGTTCCTCCAGAACAGCTCAGAGTTCTCAGCACACCTGCCCACGGGCTGACTGCCTCTTTTGATTGGTCGTCCTTGAGGCAGGAGGCAGGCCGGCACTGTACGTCTGGGTCCTGGTGAATCAGCTCTGTCTCTCACGCTCTAAAAAGTCTACCTTTGAAGGGTTGAGCCGGGGCCACCAGGCCTCGCTGGCACCTGCTTAAAATCACAGGCAGGAAAGAGGAAGTGGAGCCAAGGGCCAATTACCATCCACCAGCTCAACTGAGCCACAAAATAAGAAGGGAAATGAAAAGCCGGGAGGGGGACGAGAGGGGCCAGCCTCATTAGCCTGTGCGGCCCTGCTCCTCTGATGACTCTGATGGGCTGCAGGGCAGAGGGCTGGATTACCACTGCCAAACCAATCTACTACCCTTTAGACTGTGCAGAGACACGGCAGAGATGAAAAATGAGGAATATTACACCACAAGAGGGAAGGAGAGAATACGGAGGGAATACACAGTGAGCGACAGTGCCACCACTCGTACAAAACTGTTGGGGTACGGTGTCAATATGTTGACGTATAGGCTTCATAAGAATCCGATAGACATGATACACACATCATAAATTACAAGACTTCTCTATCGTGTGTCCATTTCAGCTAAAATTCTCTGACTGATCAGAGAGAGGGGGCGGGGCTGACGCTCAACCTGCATACAGAGTCTGACTGATCAGAGAGAGGGGGTGGAGCTGATCACTGCCCCACAGAAAGGAGGGGCTGTTTGCCCTCAAATTTCAGAATAAAAGTCTAGAGAAGGGATAATACTCAGGCATTTTGAAGAACGTATTCTAGATATCCTTATCAATTTAATCATTACAACAAGTCAAATTCATCCATATTTAAATTCTATTAATATTTACATCTCAAATGAAGACAGATTTGTCTAGAATGTCCTGAAAATAACGATCTGTCTCCTATAAATTCTTTCAAATTTGTTGGCAAATTAAAGTACGTAAATCAAGGGTTCTAAAGGTTAAAGAACTGCAGCGCTCCCATTGAGTGGTGGACATACAGACGACGGCGCTGCCTCAGTACACAGTGGGGTTTAGGTTGTTGAATGTGGTTTGGAGAGAGACATGCAGTTACACATGATTAAAATATGTCTCAGAATGTCTTCTGAGTATGTCCACCTGCATAGGTATGTGGATAAACCCCTGATAATCCTGACACTCAGGACACGAAATGAACAACTATAAATATGACAAGGGACACAACTCTGTCCCGGGCATTTTCTTGAGTCTTGACTGACCACTTGTGGACAGTTTACGTGACTGCTTGGACAAAGGGTGCTATGTACTTCTATAAAGAACAGAACCACTGTGAAAACATTTCATATAGAACCATTTAAAAGAGTCAAGAGTACCCGTATTGGCTTTCGTTTCATGTTTTCGATATAACAGACAAAGGCATGAAACAACTTGTGGGGACAGATAGACGAGAAAGTAGGTAACGACAGCAGGCACTGTCACAATCACAACAACCCGCCAAGTGCTGTTGGCTTATGGTCGGAGTCAAGCTGAGAGGAGCTGTGCTGAGCCCATTGACCAGTGAACAACAGGGTGGTCCTTCCACGTTGTCCAAGGTGCTTTGAGGAGGATTAACGTTTACCTTACAAGAGCAGCGGCGTCCCAAAGATTCTGGAGGAACGAGATTACCCCAGGACGCCATAAGCAAAGTAATACCAAAACAGTCTGAGATATAAGATCACACTTATGGTGCTTTAGAAGATGTGAGATCACGGTTCACAGTTTTGTACAAGAGCAAAGCCAGTCTGAGCGAGAGCTTTTTGCACGTGAACAAATGAAACCTGTGACTCGGTCATCGATGTGAGATGTTCGTAGAGGTTGTGACGGGTCATCTACTCTGATGGTTCTAGGTTAACAATATTGTAACTCTGCATGAGTGTTCCGGTTCAGATTCCAAATATTAGAACATTCCTGACATCCTGAAGGTGTGCGTTCAGGCCCGAGATGATCGTTTTCCTTTTCTGGAGCCACTATTTCCAAAGGAGTTTCATATCAGACTATTTATTACAGGACTGGACCGAGCAATCAATCCAGTACTACCAATACGTCTCTGTTGTGTCCCTCAGATGCCAAAACGAGGCCACCATATGAGCCCCAATTCCCTGAAAAATGAACAAGCTGGACATGCTACCCCATCAGTCTAGAATCAGCTCTTCCACTTCCACACACAGGAGACACATTTCAATTTGTTTCTCCTAATACATCGAATTCCTCAACCCTTTCTTTTATAGAGCTAGAACTGCGTAAAATTGTCTGGAGGTCCCACAGTGATGCAGCAGGATTTTCAGTCATGGTGGCTGCAAAACAATGTCAAACTCTTCTGTGAAACGCCACCCAGGTCCAAAAGTCCACTGAGAGGAGCTACAGTGGTGCTACCTGGAGACATGTGGAGAGCGGAGATGATAATCAGATGTTTAGAATGCACCAGGCACGCTTACCTTGTTTCCAATGGCTTTCTTGGGAGGGAAGTTGAAGGTGTCAGCCTGGGGGAACTGGCTGCGGAGGTGATTGTGTAGAGCTCTAAACTCAGCATAGCGCCGGTACACATTCCACTCATTGTCCAAGATCCTGATGTACACCTGAAAGATGAAATACACAATTAGCATTCCACAGATCTTCTGGACCTGCACTTCTCTTTTATCACCCCATCATTTTGTCCTGCTTTTATCTGCTTTTAATGCACAAAATAAACATGTACCGACCACGCGAAAGAGTATCTGTTACATTTGCACAGAAATGAATGTCCAGAATGTCCACTAATGTTCATCAGACAAACGTGAGGGAGTGTGGAAAGGGTCATGAGGTGGTCAGTTACATAAAGGGGATAGAAGAGTGAAATGAGGACGCCGATGCTATTTTCACACCTTCTTCTCCCCTAAATGCCCTGTGGCCGTATCTCAAACGAACCAAGCAGATCTTCTGATCACAGCAACATCATACAGCATGTCCACTGGCTATGAAGAGCAGTCTGTCGATGTGTGTGTATGAAAAACAGAGATGTAGGCTGTGACCGAAATATATAACACAGATTTCGGGAAAACATCGCAACTTCACAGCGTCCAGTGACTCGTACCGATTACTGGCTTAGTGGCTGCAGGAGCAAACGTGGTCAGCTCCACTCGTTCCACTGTGTTGATTTCAAACGACACTCTCGGTTGCATTCCTGTCCTAATTCAGCTACGATTCTACGATGTTTACTATAAATTACCGGTGAATTGTGGGAGATTAGAAATCGTTTTTGCAGAATTCAGAGCTACAGAAGTTAGAGTGGTTTGACTATTTAATCACATTTCATCTGAAGTTTTGAACGGGTCGTCCATCTCCCTGTACAGTAAAGGACAGTAGCCGTCGTGTCCAGCTGCGAGTTTGTACCAGTTTAAGTGAACCGAATGAAAGGGAGAGATGAAAGGAAACAGGGGTCTGGTTGTGGCATCTCCCTGACCAGATCGGTGGCTAAAGGACACATAAAAGCTCTGCTCTCCCATAATTGGAAAACAGCCATGTGGACTCTCAGCAGAGATTCCAAACCCTGCGATCTGCACAAACATCTGAAATATTAACTCCAAGAGCTGGCCTTTAATAAACATAACAGAAACAGGAAAATGCCTGCTGTACAGAGCAGACAAAACCAGGACCGTACGGATTTACTCTCCATGTCTAATCAGAGCGGCTTCAAGACCAGTGGAACCGGATTTGAGTGGTGTTGAGTGGTGTCGTGGATTCCAGTTTGCCAGCTTGATTGAATCCCAATTTAGATGCCAAAGGAGACTTAACCTACATGTAGGCTCTGACTGATCAGTAAAAGGGGCGGGGCTAATGAGTTCACTGATATTGGGTTATAGAGGAATGAGGAGGGAGGGGCTGTTTGCTCTCTTTCGTTTACAAATTTCAGAATAAAGGTCCTGTGAGAGGATTGTGACGGTTCTGTTTATATTATCATAACTTCTTATTATAAATATTCATCTAATCGTTACAAATAACTCAATGAATTTTATTGCATTTTCAGCTCAAATAAACTCCCGATGATCAATTTCCCACAGGATTTCTGAAGTGGAAACAATAAAATATCTAAAATCTAACATCATAACTCTATAAATACTAAATAATGAGAAATAAGAATAATAATAAGAACATTTCCTGCAATATTAGTTGTCTTGTTCCTCTGCTGGCTGGTACGATGGTTGGCTCCCGTACATTTCAATGGTAATTCGGCCCATATTCAGTCCATCTTCCCTCTTCTATACTTTCTTTCCACCTCCACTCCATAACTCCGGTGCTAGTAGTGGCACAATTTTGTGTTTCCCCCCAGAAATCATTTTTTGAAACATTATTCTGCCATATAATAAGACGGTTGGCTCTTTTACAGTCATGGGACCAGACTGTGTTGCTACACATCAAAAACAGGTCGATCTTAAAGAGAATAAAACGCTCATTTTGACTGAAAACGAGCAGAAACGTGGAGATAAAACTCACGAACTTCAAGCTGCTCGATACAAGCTGCTTTTCTGCATTGATACACAATCCAATCAGCCCAGATCAGACACGGTATCCGTTAATCAAAGCAGCTTTTCAGATGCCGTCACAACTATAAAGAACACACAACGTGCGACGTACACGGATCCGCAGTCTCCAACGAAGGGACTCAAACGACAAGCTCACGGTGTATTAAAGCTAGCGTAATCGCATTGAGGTAGCCTCATTAACATATATATTTATGGAAACGGATCAGCTTCTAAAGAGCAATCATTCCTCCTCAGTAATTGCAAATTAATTCATCCTTTATCTTTAACAAAACAGTGAATGGAGGAGGCCAGGACTTAGTGTGCAAGTGGAAATCGAGACTTTGTTGCCCCAAATAAAAATCATCATTAAACATGATAATGGCACTGGCAACACATCACAAATCACTGGAATCAGTTCAATTAATGAAACGCATTTCTCTTTTTTCTGCTCAGGAGAAACATGATCACTCCTGCCAAACGCTTCAGCTGCGGTGTTAATAAATCAAAGAACACGTCTGATAAAGGACGGATTGACCACAGCCTGACCACTATATTAGTAAGTAAGTAATAGTAATTAATAATTATATTGATTTCTCCCGCTGGGTTTCACACACAGGGATTAATCCTCCGCATTTAACCCATCCTCACACAGTGATACACACACATACACACTAGTGACTTCACACACCAGGGGGCAGTGAGCACACGTGCCCGGAGCGGTGGGCAGCCCGGACGATGGTATGCTTTCATGAACTAATAAACAAGGCCTGCACCTTTATTTGTTTTAACCCTGATTTTCGTCCCACAAATCTGGAAGTGCAAATTCCCCAAACCCATTATCATCACTCTCCCGTCACACGCGACGCTCCCACCACCTCTTTTCGAAGCACTGCCTCGCCGGACAGCCAACGTGCTCGGAGGAATGCACCGGACATGGCTCGGAGCCAAGAAGTTAAATCCCCCCTGATTTGTAAATGCCAACCTACCCAATTACCCAGTTACCCAGTTAGGAGGATGAACACAAGCACATGCTTCCTCCGATACATGCAGCCACCGCCTCCTTTCGTACTGCCAAAATCAGCATCCTCGATGGACGGCCGGAGGAACGTGCTCGGACCAAAGCACCAGGTCTCCAGCTCCGATACAACAGCTAACATTCACGCTGGGTGGAATGTGGGGAGAGAGCGCCATCTACCCACTCAATTTCTAATGAGATATTTTTTATCCTATTATTTAAGAGCCTTACATTTCTTGTAAACAGCCAAAGTGGTTTGGATGAACAAGCCTGTCAGGAATACAGATGTGCTCTTCCGCAGAGAACCAAAACCCATAAAGCATCGTTAAACATGATAATGGCTCTGGCAACAATTATCTTCATTTTGGAGAAACGATAATACGGGAGATGAAAGAGCAGCCACGGTGAATGATTCCTACTAAAACCAAATGTCAGCCCGGGGGAGGACGCCAAGGTTCTCTGCTCGACCATGAAGGCATTTACAATATCTCATTATATCCTTACTGAAAGAGGAAGTGTACCTCACCAGGGGACTGAGATAAAGAGACATTTTGCAGAGATTAACACACACACACACACACTGACAGAACTCCTTGACTTTATATCACTGTGATAGCTC
This sequence comes from Acestrorhynchus altus, assembly GCA_034509495.1. NCBI lineage: Eukaryota > Metazoa > Chordata > Actinopteri > Characiformes > Acestrorhynchidae > Acestrorhynchus > Acestrorhynchus altus. Next base: position 32,332,382 of record CM067510.1, on the reverse strand, counting down.
GTGTGTTTGGCCTGTGTGATGCCCGTCTGAATCTGGAGAGCGCTGGGTCTGACACGTTGCCAGGCTGCGCGTGTAATTGTCGGTAAAAGTTGGGGTTTGAACCCCCCCCACCTCCAGAAGAATCACGCTGAGGGCCCTACTTCTCTCCTTCCCGGGGGACCCGCACCTACCTACAGGGACTCCAGTACCCACCACCCCCTGCTGAGGTGTGAGGCAGAGCTGGAGCTGTCAGTGGAGAGATGAGTGTCTTAGCCTGGAGTTATAGAGGCTGATGATCACACTGTGAACACACACTACAGGCAGAGCATGCACACACACACACACACACACACACACACACACACACACACACACACACACACACACACACACACACACACACTTCAACTTACAGTATTTATTCTCACACATCAGGGTGAGCAGTTTATTTTAAAGGAGCTCAGCCCCCACCTTAACAACCTGTACCTGTACCAACCATAACATTATGACCACCTCCTCTACACTTACTGTCCACTCTATCAGCTCCTCCTCTGTCCACACAGGAGCTCTTTGTGGTTCTATAATTCCAGACTGTAGTTAATCTGTTTCTCTGCAGACTTTATTCTCCTCCTTTCACCCTGATCTTCAATGATCAGGACCCCACAGGACCACCACGTAAAGGCCTTCAGCGTGCTAGTGTCCTGCACTGGTACGACTGGATCCGACAGAAGTGCTGCTGGAGTGTTTAAACACACTCGCTGTCCACTCTATTACACACTCATCCTCCAGTATTTCCTTCATATTAACTGGAATGTGGCTTTGAAACCAAGTTCATTTGCACTTGCTCTTCAAAGATCTGCTTGGAATTAAGCATCAATTTAGCCTCAAAAACATGTTTTTAGGGGTCATTATTGATGCTCTGGTCATTGCTCACACAGCACTCTCAGACTCAAGCTCCGCCTCCATCAGAGAGCAGACCAGTCAGACTGGTCAAATCACGTGTCACACTTATTCTTATGCAAACAAACACGAACGTATACGCAACGGACGATATCTGGGTCAGCAAAAGCGATCCAGGTCACGTCTATATATCGCACGATAAATCGATAGTGTAATTAAGTGACGGGCCTTAATGAACCTGCTCAACTGTCAGTCAAACCGGCACTGACCAAGTAAATCCCAGGAATGCAGTCATCCAGATGAAATCTCCAAACTAGCCAGACAGAGTCAATCGATAAATGTGTTCAGACTACCAGACTGGCCTCGCCGCTTGGTCCTCGGAGAAATTAAGAGGGGAGCAGGGCATCTTACCCCTGGGTCATCCTGCTACATTTAACCACACTACAGACATCAGGAGGAAATGAGTTTGGGCATGAGCAGTCCTTTTCTTAGCAGGTTTGTCTTTTCGCCAAGACCCTGGTGGAAATCATCCTCTCGTTGGCCTCGGTCCATTCCTCATTGATTCCTTTGTGCGCTCAATGAGCCTCCCGTCTAGACCCGAGCAGGGAACAGGCAGCAGTAATGGGCCTTAAAGAAGTGATACATTCACCTGCACGATCTAATTACACTGATTCTACAGAGCTGTGAGAAAGGGAAGACACAGGCCTCAGAAACGTAGGGCTTCACAGAGCCCAAGTTCACCTTCTCCTCTACAAACCCCCACACACACACACACACACACACACACACACACACACACACACACACAACATTTGCCAAATTAGGCAGAAAATAGAATTCATTTGGAAAATTGTTGGGAGAGTCGGGGGGGAAAGAGAGAAAGGGAGTAAAGGGGGAAAGGAAAAGTGAGAGAGAGAGAGAGAGAGAGAGAGAGAGAGAGAGAGAGAGAGAGCAGTAAGGAGTGAGGAGGGACTCTTTAATTAGAAATATTCAACAGCAGCATCTGTCACCTGTGTGGAATGAGCGGAATGAAGTGACTCTTGGGTGAGGGAAGTGTGTGTGTGTGTGTGTGTGTGTGTGTGTGTCTGTCACCCTACGTACACCCTAGGTCTTACACCATTACCCCTTGATTAATGACATGGTAATATCATGATAAGTTGCCTTGATCAATCGCGATAAATAAAACTTGTTACCATGGTAATAATAATAATAATAATAATAATAAAAGCTCTGTACTTTGTTAGCAGAGTGAAGGTTTTGTAAATGAACTACTTTTAAGTGCTTTAAAGAACTTATTACAAATAATTATTATCATTAAACACTTAAATACTAATGTTTTGATGAATAAAAGTACGTAAACCATCCACAAAATGATCCTGCAGTAAAGAACAGTCAAAATAATGTTTGAGAACAGAAATGAAGCACAAATATGTCCTTTAATTCAGCAAAAATTCAAAAAGTAGTTATTCTCAGGATATCTTCACAAACACGATCTGGTCAAAAAAGTACTTCTGCCTACAATGTATTTATTAATATATTTTTGCTTATAAAACTATAAAGGACTAAAAAACACTTCATCTCAGTTTGAATTTTGATGAGTTATTTGTATTGATTAGACTGATTTTACAATAACACGTTGTTCAATATATTGCACAAAGAAAATTAAAACAACCAGAAAGTCATTTATTATATATGTATATTATCCCATCGCAGGACTTTTATTCTGAAATGTTACACTGATCCTGAGCTACGAAGCCTAGAAAACAGCATGTAACTGCCCGCAAAGTGCGGCTCTCGGGTTCTAAGAGTTGAACGACGTTATATTAGTTGAGTAAAATATGCAGATGAGGTCAAACAGCTGTACGTTTATATAATCAAGCCCATCTGTAGTCGCACTAGAACGTATCGCCCAAATGCTCTGAGCAGTGAACGCTGACGTTAACTCCACTCAGAGGAAAAGCCAGCAAACTGATCAACAAAATCCAAACAGTTGGACATGACAGCTTGACCTTATCTGGCCTCTTCATGTACAGAAACAGCCAATGACAAGACGACAGCAGTGCTCCGGTTTAAAGAAGCGCAGCAAACACCTTCAGACACAGAATCAAACCACAGAATAACAACACAGAAGATCCAGAGAGCAACCCGGGAAAGGCACGCTGACCTTTCCTCTGATGGGTATTGATCTCTATCATCATAAGGCCTGAAGTATAATAATGCCACCTCTTCCCAGCTTCTGCAAAAGTGATCTAACTATCACCCCGTCCGTCTTTGAAGACGCAGCATCAAATAGCAAGTGTGAGAGTGGAGTGAGAGAAAGTGCTGGTAGGAGTGAGAGATGGGGAGATGCCAGGAGGCACCTACAGGAGCAACAGATGGGCCATAGGAACAGTGAGGATTCAGGTTAGGTTTAAGGGGACGGTGGCACACAGTTTGCTGTAAAGACCTTAAATCCTTTAGGGGTCACCACAGCGGATCATCTGCCTCCTCTACTGTTCCACCAACCATCTCCACGTCCACCTTCACTACACCCATAAACCTTCTCTGAGGTCTTCCTCTTCTCCTTCAGCCCCATCTCCTGCAGCTCCATCTCCAACATTCTTTGTCCGATATATCCCCTATTCCTCCTCAACACATCTCCAAACCATCTCAACCTGGCCTCTCTGTCTTTATCTCCAAACTGCTCCACCTTCACCGTCCCTCTGATCTGCTCATTTCTAATCCTGTCCATCCTCGTCCCTCCCAACGAAAATCTCAGCATCTTCATCTCTGCCACCTCCAGCTCAGTCTCCTGTCTCTTAGACAGAGCCACAGTCTCCAAACCAGACATCATAGCAGGTCTCACTACTTGTAGACCTTCCTTTTCACTCTTGCTGCTCTCCTTCTGTCATACATCAGCCCTGACACCTGTCTCCACCCACTCCATCCTGCCTGCACCCTCTTCTTCACCTCTTTTCTGCACTGTCCATTGCTCTGGATGGTTGAGCTAAGATATGTCATCCACCTTTACGACCTCCACTCCTTGCACCATGTATTCCATCTTGTAGCTTTTAGCCTAGAACCCACCTCCCAGGATTAGCTTCTAACTGCTCCCTTCTGACGAGCACTAGGGGGCACTTCAGTCATGTCCTGCCAGTTCAGGGAATCAAACCAGCAAACGTCCAGTCACAAGGTTTGTTCTCTAACCACCACAGCGGCCCAGGAGAGCCTGCCAGGGATGCGCTGCTCCCTAGTGGCAAACTGATGGACACCACAGAATCCACTACACTCCTCTAATATATACTCAGCCACCAGCTGTTTAAACACCGTCATTTTCTCACAAGCGTCAGATGACTCTTTATCTGGAAAGCTTACAGAAATCTGATCAAAGCTGCTCCGTTCAGCCGTGTAGATCAGCTGAGGATACTCAGTGTGGGCTGCCTGGTGTTCAGCAGCTCTGCAGGGCTCTCTGACCCTCTCTCACCTCCGCTGCCATCCAGAACAGACAGAAAAAGGCCAGATCCATATTGGATCACACCGTTTTCGGGAAAATGCCTTTCACAGGATCTAATATATAAAGAACAGGTTAAATGGACAGGAGCCACACTCTGTGACGGGGTTTTATAAAGCGAGTTATAAAAGGCGAAATGATTTAAAGGTGTTACGCAACGGGGACATAATTTCATCCTGCTGCTGCAAACAGAACAAAGCAGAAAGAGACACATTCTGATTTCCCATGTAATGAGAAATATTTATAGACATTCGCGGTTAGCTTTGGGAGACGGCAGTGAATCTATCAGCCGATGGAACTGTACTCAGAGGCTGCTCGGCCGTCCACAGGTAACAAACACAACATGGAAATATATTCAGAAATTGATTTGCATCCCAGAGGAAGCTCTCTCTAAATTGATTGTGTTTGGGGAGCGGCGCGTGACTCAGATATCTCCAGTCATGCATGTCAATGCCTGCGTCTCTTTGTATGAATTTCACACAAAGTAAAGTGGAGGATGTGCACAGTGTCCCTTACATTCACTATAGAGACACAAACCCAGAGGAGGAGAAGACCGGAAGGCATGAGGAAAAGTGAATTAGTGAGGAGAAGGCAAAAGACAAAAAGGAGACACGGTGAGAGCAGAAGGGATTGAGAAGACAGCAGAAGAGATGAGACCAGAGAAGAAGACAGGAGAGAAGAGGAGAGCAGGAGAGATGAGAAGAGACAAGAAGACAGAAGAGAAGAGCATGAGAAGAGACGAGAGAAGGGAAGCAGAGGAGACAAGAATAGAGAGGAAGAGAAAAGAGAAAACAGCAGAGGAGATGAGAGAAGACGAGAAGGAAAAAGAGAAGAGACGAGATGAGAAAAGAGTAGAGAAGACGGCAGAAGAGAATACACAAAAAGACAGCAGAAGAGATGAGACAAGAGAAGAAGACGGGAGAGAATCAGAAGAGATGAGACAAGAGAAGACAGCAGTAGAGAAGAGGAGAGCAGGAGCGATGAGAAGAGACAAGAAGATAGGAGAGAAGAGCATGAGAAGAGACGAGAGAAGAAGGGAAGACAGCAGAGGAGACAAGAAGAGAGAGGAAGAGACGAGAATAGAGAAAACAGCAGAGGAGATGAGAGAAGACGAGAAGGAAAAAGAGAAGAGACGAGATGAGAAAAGAGTAGAGAAGACGGCAGAAGAGAAGAGAATACACAAAAAGACAGCAGAAGAGAAGAGAATGAGAAGAGAGGAGAGGAGAGGAGAGGAGAGGAGAGGAGGAGTGAGTGTGTGTGGTTGGTTGGTTGTCAGTGGGGTTTTAGTGGCACTGAGCTGCAGTTTTCTCATCCATATGAATGAGAGCGAGTGCAGGCTGCTCAGCCACTGTAATGAGGATGAACAGGAGATCAGCCCAGCTTTGTAACGAGCGCCAGTTTAAAAGGTTAAACACACTCACACACACTGTCTCTCCTGCTGGAGAGTTAACAAACTCTCCCCAATTACTGCATTTAGCACCACGTCCACACCGCTCGCGACCCCAACAATGAGACATTTGCATTCCAGCACAAAACACCCACATCGCTGAAAGGCATAAACAGGGGTCTGCAGTGTGAGAGCGGAGCATCTCGCCAACACCTCAGGATCAATCATCAGCACTGGAGCAACGATTTGTTTATCTGGATGATTAATTGCGTAATCAGAGTTTTAGAAAAGGTCAAACAAAAATGCCGTAATAAAACACGGCGTCCCTTCCAATGATCCCCAAACGGTTAACAGGAAAAAATCGATTCAACGGTTTTTCCAACGACAAACAATTTGTTGAGATGCACTGAAAAGGGAATTCAGGGCTAATTCCAAAATCCAATATTCTTAATGTGCTCCGAGCAGGGACCAAAGTCCCCTGCTCATAAACACAAAGGTCAGGGGACACTCAGCCAGACGAAGTTTTTATTAAGAACAACAACTATATGTTTATTGGAGACCATTCATTGGGCACTGGAGCACCTGCACTCCTCTCATCACGATCCAGGAGAACAGCAGCAGGCTAGAACTTAAAGGCTGCATCCCGGCACTAGCCACCATGCACGTGTGTCCATCAAAACATCTCAGTTCTCCCTCTTTCTGCATACACTCGAGTGCACACGTGCCAAACCCAGGACACTTGGTGAAGCTCTGAGCAAAGTTCTTCAGCGCTCTCAGGCTGAAACCCCCTGCTGACCTGTTCTCGGCCTCTGACCACAGCCTGGAGAGGGCCGGCAAGAACGGGCTTCACTTTGGAGTGGACTGAGGCTGGTGTCAGTGCATCGAGAGCCTCCACGCTCAGCGGACCACAGTTGGTCTGCTAATGACAAAGTTGGTGGTCCACCGGCGTTTTGCTCAGCATTTTCTCGATGGTCCACCAGTGGTCAGGGTCCGTTCCTTTGTCTTATATTACGTCCTGTAAATTACTTTTCATCTTTTTTATCCGGAAGATACAAGAAGATTAAAACAAAGTTCTATTTCAGACCCAGTCCTTCATATTTCCACAGCACGCAGGAACACTTGCCTACTGTTAGGTTGGTCTGTGCAAGATGTCCCTCAAAAGTATCGAGTGCAACAGCTGCCGGGTTACTTAAATCAGTGTTTCTCAACCTTGAGGTCCTGGAGGCACCCCTCCCACCGACCAGGCCGACCAACAAGCCGACCAGAGTCGCCGAGGGGTGGTACAGCTGAAGCAGGTGGGGCAGGGGTGACTGACTTAAATCATCATCACGCTTAATATTCTGACTCTGATTGTCATCATAATCATTGACGGTGTAACGTTGAGGTCGGGTCGCACGATCGGAAAACCATCCCGCCAAGTCAACATGGAGAGAGCAGCTCTGCTCGTAAACGCCGAAGCCGTTCCTTCTGTTTTAAACGGAAACAAAACCATCCTGATCTGCTTTCATTGGCAAGTGAATGGAGGCAGTAATATTTATATTAAAGGCGCTTCCACGTCCTCCGGTGTCCTCTCCGGGGATGAAGACGACATGAATTATGCAGCTACCTGCATTCACACGGATTTACACAAATTCAATAGATGTGACTTTATATGTGCATATTCAACCACATCCGTACAGAAATCATTAGCCATAAACTTATATAATAACTGTGCAGAGTGTGTGCACGGGAGAGCGTCATATTTCTCCATTTCTATCTCTCTCCCGCCTCCGCCCGCTCCCCCCTGCCCCCACGCAGACACACACATTAATAAACACACGCAATTTTCCTGCCCAGGCACACTAATCATAAGAAATGGGAAATATTCGGAATTCAAATAAAAGGGCCGAGAGAGGGAGAAAAACCAAGAATTATCAAATCTCATTAGCCTAATAAAAAAAAAGCCAGAACTTTGCTGAGTTGGGAGACGTCGGGCTCAGCTGGTTTGCTGATCAAAGGGAATAACTCATTTAAAAAGACTTGGTGAATTCGGAATGCCGGAGCCGATGTACACGCTGCTGCTGCTGCAGCCGTCGGCCGTCAGTCTCCTCCAGCGCACTGCACAGAGATGCAGCTTTAACAGGGAACTCGAACCACTGCTCTCATCCACTCGACAGACTCAAGCCTTCGAAAGCTCAGCCGTGAGTTTCAGATGAGGAGAAACATTCCAGGATGTTCCAAACATTAATATTAACCCGTAATCTTACACCCCCTTTGGACGGGATTAGTTTAGTCGTTAAAGTCGTTTACTACGGGACGTTCGAGACATTGATGACCGATTTGCACGGGATAAGAAAACCTGTTATGAAGGACGGAGATGGGAGTGGCCGCTTGATGGTCGTACGATCGATCGTATGGTGGTGGTGATAAACTTAGTTTGGAAATTACTAAGCTGCGGTCACTGCAGACCGTCCGCGACATGGACGACGAAACGGAACACCTCCTTACAACCTCGGTACTGAGAATTCCGGCTGAACGACACTTTTCCAAAGGATATGAGGGAATATTTACCTACATCTACGGCTCGTTTAGAGGAACGTAAAATAGTCAGGGATCTTTACAGACCAATGATCAGTAGGGAAAATGAATGGCATGACAGTGCCACATAAAAACACACTTGTCATACGCAAGTGTCCACCTGTTGTAGGACATAACTGATATAACCGATAACTATAACTCACTCTTACACCACTTCCGTAAATACAAATCACACTCTCAGCGACCGTTTGTGCGCAGTGAGTAGACACTAGCAGACTCGGAATTGCTCAATTACAGCTTGTGAAACAGCTTTCAGTTCACAGTGTAAAACGTAATGACTAATAAAAAGTTCCCTACATGTATATATACTGTAGGTGGTGGGTCGGTGACACTGACGTGGTGGTGGTGTGTTAGTGTGTGTTGCGGTGGTACAAGTGGTACAGACACAGCAGTGCTGCTGGAGTGTTTAAACACTGTGTCCACCCACTGTCCACTGTCCTTCTGCTTCATATTAGAGTCTGAATATTAACTTGCTGATTGGAATTCTCAGTTCCTTGGAAGTCTTTTTAAATCCTGTTCTTGTTTTATGGAGTTCAATCTTCTCCCGCAGATTCTTTGATCATTGTTTCCCCACACGGCTCATAATCCAACACCAGTGACAGAGCACTGATTACCAGCAAACAGATCTTTAGTAGACATTTAAACCAGTGTGTGTGTGTGTGTGTGTGTGTGTGTGTGTGTGTGTGTAAGATTAGAAATGAGCAGATCAGAGGGGGACAGTGAAGGGGGAGCAGTTTGGAGGTAAAGCCAGAGAGGCCAGGTTGAGATGGTTTGGACGTGTGTTGAGGAGGAATAGTGGATATATCACATAATGAATGTTGGAGACGGAGCTGCCGGGCAGAAGGAGAAGAGGAAGACCTCAGAGAAGGTTTATGGATGTAGTGAAGGTGGACATGGAGATGGTTGGTAGGGGATAGGGCAAGATGGAGGCAGATGATACGCTGTGGCGACCCCTAAAGGGAGCAGCTGAAAGAATAAGAAGTGTGTGTGTGTGTGTGTGTGTGTGTGTGTGTGTGTGTGAGTTATTGGGCCAAAACATCTGATCAGGGTCACTCAGGTAGTTTCTGTTACCCTCATTATGATTTGAAAGGACAAACTCAATAATTTGATGATAAACGTCCAATCACTTCTTTTATTCACGGTTAAAGTATTAAGAATATTATGGACACTGGGATTTATGGTAAACTGGGATTTATGGTAAACTGGGATTTATGGTAAACTGGGATGTTGGTGCTGCCGTCTGACTCCTTCTCATGATCACTCTGGTCTTAAGGGTCAGAAATGATGACCCACCGGCTTGAGCTGATAAGGTGCTAACCACAAGCTCTTCTGCCCCATCTGAGAAGGACCCCAAGCTCCTCTGATACATGTCTACATTGGCTCTCCACCTTCCACCTACTGGACCTGGACTAGTTTCCCACACTGCCATGGACTAGCTGCTCACCCACCATCACCAACTGTAGAAATCTACTGTTAATATTATGTCCACCAGAGAATTAACATTACTTCAGTACCCGAGTAATAGAACAGAGATGTAGGTGTCCAGTGTCCCCTAACCATGTATAAGTAGTTTGACCAGAGGAGGATGGGTCCTCCCCTTGTGAGCCTGGTTCCTCCCAAGGTTTCTTCCTCCAGCTCTGAGGGAGTTTTTCCTTGCCACTGTCGCCAATTTGGCTTGCTCACTAGAGGATCTGTCATCTATACTTTGTTTCTGTTTTAACCTTTTTTATTTATTTATTTATTAATTTTATTTCTGTGAAGCTGCTCTGTGACAACTTCAGTTGTGAACAGCTATAAAAATACATTTTTGATTTGATTTTGATTTGATTATCATTAATATTCTCCGATAAATGGACCAAAATCACAGATTCTGCCAAGATATGAGCAGAGCTATATCAGTTTTAAAGGCACAGACACAAAACCGGTCCGATTATATTGATTCTAAAAGAGAGGTCCGATATTTGTGCAAAACTGAATGAATCCAAACTGGTTTGGGGGACATTCCAGCACCTCGGGGAAACGAATAAAACGCAAGAACACGAAGGATATGAGCCCTTTAACCGAAACTCGTTCTTCACCACATCGAGCTGTGAGTATCCAGTGATGGAAAGTGCAGCAGCTTCGACACTCAGAATTAGATCAGACGATATTAAAATGTGAAAATGTGTCTGGGTCAGCAAAAAAGAAACCACACCACGGTTTAGGTCACAGTTTGGGTCACAGACAGTCTAAACTCATCAGCCAATAAAGGTTAATGATGGAATGATCTGTGCTGAGTCAGCTGGCCCGGGGCTACACTCACTGATGAGAACTCCAGGATCTGACCAGCTCTGAAGTCCCGTAATAAATCGGCTCGTCACCGCCACCGCAGATTCACTGAGGACATCTTCCAGAGGAGTCCTGACACTATTAACATCAAGGACGAGTCCTCTGATCACACCGGCTTCAATAGCAATCACGCTCTTCCATCTCTGCTGGCAATCACGCAGCCCACCAGCTCAAGAAGGCCACAGAAAACAACCTCAGTGGCAGAGTCTGATAACACGAGCGATTCTTTGATAGAGTCATTACACCCTCCTTTTTTTTTAATAACCCCTTCCCCGCGAAATTCTATGAGCACCAGCTTGTGCTTTCACAGCAGCTCTTATATTTTCTCATTATGTGACAAGAATGAGTAACAGACGAATTCTTCACCGCAAAACAAAGCAGCGGCAATAACGCCAAACAGCGGTTCCTCTCCTCCTATAGGCTTCCCAAAGCCATCCAGATCTTGTTTGATGTAGCGTTATTCTGACCTGGGGGTGTTCATCCTGTGGGAAATGCTCAGCTTCCACACGAATTTGCTGAAACCTTTTTTCAAGCCAATACTCGCCGGCCAACCGTGGGGAATTCCAGCCAGCCGTCTCTCAGGAGGACTCATCGAGACCTACAGCCTGGATCATCGCAAGGCAACTGGCTTCAGAATGAGCGCATGACTCATAAACTCTCCTTCATTTTCTCTGGAGGCCCAAAGGTAGACACGAAGCAAAGCTAGACACATTTATTCCGTTCAGTTGAGCACGGCCCGTACGTTCCTCTGGGGGCTGTAACACTGACCCAGTCCTGAGGTGCATGCAATCAATGCCTAGGACTCCAACCACAGGCAGCCCCACCAATCGAGAAGATTCTCCAAGGAATAGGACACCAATCCGTGCGAGATGGGTGCTGGGACGTATCGATGATCATCATAGAAAATGCTCAAAAGGTGACCAATCTCCACCGAGTACGTGGAAGGATTCTCTGAATAGAATTACCTTTAATGGGCAAGTGCATCAAGCTGGCATCGACGCCAAGTTTGGGGAGATTTCTTTCCCTCTGTGTTTGGATAGAGCTTCAGACCAATCAATACACACAGAGACAGGAGCTAACTAAGGGACACTTGAGAAGTTCGAGCAGCCAGCCAGTCAGCTCAGACACCGCAGGATGAAGAAGAGGTGTTAGACCAGATAAGAACCCAGCATTGACGTTCATCATAATGCAAATGTGTCACAAGCTGCGTTCTGAGCACTGAAGGCAGGGACAAAACAGGGACAACACGACTCTATAAAACACAGCACTGTGGGAACATATTTGTCTTCAAAGATCTTCAACACCGATCTTCACATGCTTCAGACCTTGAGCGAGGTCTCAGAATTTAATTAGGGGTTAGGGAAAGACCAGGTGATGCAAAAACCAGCAGCCATGGGTTCTTCTAAGCAGATGCCTAGCACTCTGAGAATGAAAACGGTCGACGCCCACAAAGCAGAAGAAGCGATAAGATCTCCAATTCGAAATAGCAGTGAACAGGAACAGTGGAAGAAATGAAAAGTAATGAAATTCAGAGACAGCTGCTGGTAGGATTGCTAGAAAGGAAAATCCGAATCTCTGCTTGACCTTCAGGAAGATTTACACTCTGGAGTTGTGGTAGACTGTTCTACTCTTCAGTGACACCCACTCAACTATGGCCTTCATGGAAGAGTCATCAGAAGAAATCCTCTCCTGCGTCCTCACCACAAAATCAAATCGACTTGTGAGATGGCCCTTACATATTAAGAAGCATCAATATCATGCTGGTATCTGAGAAAATTGTGGTTAGGATATCAGTGCGGTCGGTGTTGGATTAGTCTGAGAGCTAATTTTAGATGTTCTCGTCTTGAGTGAAGACAGCTTCAGTTTAAATCAATGCCACTTTAAGGCCAATATCTACGATTCTGAGTATCAGAGAAGATGAAATAAAGTGGTATCAACACCCAATGACTTAATGCTGCCCGTCTTATCGGGTTCAAAGACACCAAAGAAGCTCATTTGCAAAGAAGAATATATCTGCTGCTCGTACAAGCCTATAAACTTCAATCAGGAAGAGAGCTTGATGGAACGAAACTGTAGTGCACGTCAGCCAGCCGGTTCCTCCTCCGGCAGCAGAGATCTTCTGAATGCTCATAGAACAAAAGGCTAGGCAGGTAGTAGGGAGTGTGCTGGCAGCAATGCAGATAAAAGAAAAACTTCTGTCTCGCCAAAACAAGAGTGGAACAGCGCCGCAAGGAGAAGGAGATAACCCTCGCCGAGACATCTGATAGTCCACTAGAAAAGTTTCTGAAAAGAAGGTTATTTCTGATTTGGTATCAGTGGCTGCGAAGTGATCTCTGAAAATAAAGCCTGCGCAGAAAGGGTTCATAGAGCTGGATCCTCTACACGAGCAGTGTCAGTCAGTTAGCACTGCCTAAAGGCTTCGCTGAAAGGTTTCAACAAATAGGAGTCAAACAGAGGAACTCTCAGAGGAACTTCATAACTGGTCTGGATCAGCTGAACAACACACACACACACACACACACACCAACATACAGAGCAACTGTAATATTCCACCATGGTGGTAATGTCCCATAATGGTGCTGGAAATTCATGCCATTAGTCTGTCCGTCTGTCTCTGTCCGTCTGTCTCTGTCCGTCTGTCGCATGCTATTGATCTACGATGCAAAAACATAGTTAAAGGAATAGTAAAAGTAACTGAATAATTGTAAAATAATAATAATAAAGGTACAATAAATACATTAGTTAACAATGTGTCTAATTATTAACGCTAATAATTAATCATTCACTCCTAAATATTACATTTTTGCATTTTTTGAGAAGCAGCAACCCACCATACACGGACGGAAGTATTGGGACACCTGCTCACTGGCCTTTAGGTTTGACTGGACGTTACCATAGCGATGTATTTCGCTTCTGCTGTGATTGTAAGCTCCATTCTTTATGTAGGAAAACATAAATACAACAATTTACATCCTGCTGTGCTCCATCATGTGACCACATACAGTTTGCTGTTGACCAATAAATTTTTTTTGTAAGATTTTTTTGGAAGGAAACAGTCGTTTTGATTAGTCAACTAATCAATGAAATAGTCGACTGATTAAAGGGTAGAAAGACAGTCGTTACTGGCAGTCGTTAATCACTATGTTTGTTGTACACTGTTACTGTTACTTCGGCTGAAAAGACACTTTCACTTCTTCAGCTTAACTAAAGGCTGTTAAGGAGGACAACATCTCTGCATGCTGTTGATGCAGACAAACATGTGGGCATGGACGCTTCCATCCACCAGGGAAAAATTAAATACTGGTACGTTTCCAAATACGGGAGCCTCCGCAAGCCATTAGTGCTCATGTGTGGGATCGAGGCATACCGGCCTCATCGGTCATGGTCAGAAATAGAGGCCTTGGGGACATCTGGGTTACATCTAAAACAATGGAAAACGGTAGCCATCAATCAAGCCCTGCACACACAACAGACCTGTTTCCATTGGGATCCATTATGATGTTCAACTCGGGAGAAAAAACACACAGGGGTGGGGGAGTAGAAATCAACTGTCCCAGCTATTAACTGAGGTCCAAGAATCACGCTGGTTGAAATACACTCTTAGACGCCTGCCTGTCCAAACTATGAGTGACCAATCCTGGTCCTGAAGATCTGCCATCCTGGAGAGATCTAAAGGTCTGCTGAAGGTCTGCTGTTAGATTGGGTTCGGGACTCTCCAGAGGATCGGTGCTGATGGCAGAATTTCAATCAAAAATTAATGTCATAATAATTTAATTTAATTTTAAATTCATTTTTTATCGGAGTCCCTTCGATTTACTGTGATTTCCGGTGCGTTAAGATCAGGCTGACCAATCAGAGCTCTGCTATCGTGGCTGCAGACCAAGCAAATCCACACAGCGGCTGAAAAGCTGATCTCATTCTTAGCAGAACACAGATGTTTACACGAATAGAACTGAAATTCTGGAGGTGAAAGGAGTTACTGACACTTTATGCAGCCATTTTTTTTAAGTTTGTGGAGGAGCATCGTAGTCTGTGACCAAAGAGCTGTGAACTACAGTTTCCCTCGTTGAGGAGCACTCATGAAGGAAAGGAATTAAAGGCAATGGCGATAATTCGAGGCATAATAAGGCAGTGACTGACTTCACATTGAGGACACATGCTTGTTCACCCTTCTAGTGTCGGGAGCATGGTGTGATGGGAGACAGTCCTAACGGGGTCGGGTCATTTGAACTTCTAAATTGGTTTTCTTCCTTGTCCTACGTTGGAGATATGAGGTTTCGCGTGACAGCGAGAGCCTGCTTACACACTAATATGATCACTCTTAAAGGGCACCATCACTTCATTCATCTCTCTCTTCGGCGTGACACCGCAGATCCAGCCAAGCTGAAGAGAAAGTGTCTCAGTCAGCACACGTGCGATTCACCTAACGCAGCAGGTCAATGAGGTGGGTGGTTGTGAATGGGACGTGCCTGGTCTGCAGGCGGAGAGCAGAGGATTACGGCGCACAGTGCCGACGGCTGCAGTAGGGAGATATTACCTGGTAGACGTGGTAGGCATTGGCGGCTCGGCCTTGCAGGAACACGGAAGGGATCCAGACGTTGACGAGAGCACGATGAGCTCTAAGGAGAAGAACAGGGAACAGAAATCAAGACAAGCAATAGCACCGGTGACATTTACCATCTCCATCTCCATCTCCTGTGTAATGTATACGCTTTCGGAAGGGCAGGAACTTCTGCATAATGTGATCTACACCTCAAATATAGACCAAAGCGACTGTTCAAATCTGTCCAGATTCTCGAATTATACATCATAACAATGCATATTTTAATATTAAACCAAATTTTTGGATATTTGATTCAGGCTGTATGTAAGTATTTTGGATCAGAGTTTATTCTCTATTCACAATTATTCTCTTTCTGGAAACATCATCCAATGACAACATACAAAAGAATATTTCTATATTTAGAAACAACCTGTATTGCTTGGGAAAGTAGGGACAGCTTGACTGGATTGGATTATAATAATCTATACAAATTCAGCTCCTTTAATATAAACGTTTAAGTGTCAGGTTTTATTTTCATTATATTTAAAGTGACATTTCATATATTTGGTTCATTTTACTGTTGATCTGAAATTTGGAATCAGAAATTCGACTAAATTACATCTCAAACTGTGAGCTTGAAAAAGAGCTTGAAATAAATCCCTTTAAATGTAAGAAATATAACAGGACAGTTTAACTTTTCGAATTAAATTCTAAACAATCGTTTGTTTATGAGATCCCTGACAGTTGGAGGGACGTGATGAGGTCCATCACGGTCAGCACCGTCGTTGAACTTCAGACACCTGACTGGTGAAAAATCTCTGAGTTTCAAACGCACGCCATCGTCTCACCAGAGTCAGTATCAGAAATCGATCTATAGCTTTTCTATTTGAAAGGTTACAGCTGGGTGGAACAGGTATTCCAAAGTTTTCAGCAACGTTTCACAGAAAGCCGAAGCCTTCAGCCCGGCTATTCTTAGACCATTCACTTCGACTTAGTGTGACGCAATCGCCCTATTGGCTCTAGTGGCGATTTTGAAAGGAAGCAAATCCACTCGTATTGTACACCACCCACCCGACAGGCGAAGAGAAATACACCAAGAACACACCGGAGAGGAGAAAGCTGGGGGCACTTACGTCTCAAAGTCGGATAGGCTGGGATCATCAGAGGTTTGACTCAGGTCCCCGGGCACCTTCACGGAGCAGAAAGTAGAGCGTTACAAGAGCTCCTGTTCACACAAGAATTTGTCTGCAGTAAACTGGAGTTTACACTGCCTTATATAACTTAACATCACAAGGATTCACAAGAAACTAGAGCTTTGCAAGAGGAATAGAATTCAATAATGCCACTGCATTATTTATACAGCAAGATGCCTGGAAAACCAACTCAGAACACACGATTGCATCTTTGATGTTGATGAAGATCAGCCTGCGCTATTTTCCATCAAAACGATTCTCTTTGGATTGTCTGGCTCAGCTGAACCGAGAATATTAGTGAAAGATCTATAAATTGCTTAATTACAAGTATAATTCATACTGACAGTGATGTATTGCAGCCTTCTGCAACATCACTATTGCAAAGGTCATCACTGTAAAGGTAATGAACAAAGTGTGGCACCCCCTTACACGTACAACGAGAAGAAAAAGCAAAGGGTCCTTCACGAACTACCTGGAGTTCTGTTTATTGAGCACACTGGGTAAACATCAAAAGTGCAGCCTAGAAAAAGTAAGTGACACTGCGCATTTCGCCAAAAACTGCACCACACTGAGGACGGATTGTGGACAATTCCACCCAGCAGATGTGTTTCAGCCCATATTTAGAAAAAAGCACATCGTTTTAAAACCATTCTTCAGTTGATATGTGTGCTTTGGATCATTGCCAGGGACGGCTGACCAAACTATGATCCTCCCTCCACCATGCTTCACAGTTGGGATGAGTCTGTGTTGGTGTGCAGTGTTCTCTAATTTTGTCTCATCTGTCCAAAGAACTTTTTCCCATCCATGTGGTCAAAATGGGACGCAGTGTTGTATTTGGACAGCAGTGGTCCTTCCCTAAACACTATCCTTATTCAGTGTTTTTTATGTGGACACATGGGTTTTGCAGTTTCTTCAGTTTGAGGAAAATTCAGGTCTTCCGTCGTCACTATTGCGTCCTTCCTCGTCTCCTCTAGTGCCCAGAACCAACAATCCTGAATTTTCTCAATCTGTAAACAAATTTAACTGTGGACCGATCTAAAGTATAAAGTATATAACAATGCTTTTGTAGCTTCGTGGAAGTTCACTGCATGGACACACGTCTCACACTAAACAATTTAATATGTGAAGGGCGGTAACCCTGTCTTTGTGTGTCTTCGTTTACTGGGCAAAGCACATACGTAACCCACACCGTAACACCTATGGCCAGATCTTGGATAAGTTATGAACACACAAGTTCACTTATGTTTTCTAGCCTGCACTGAGGATGTCCACTTAATATTCTCAATGAAAGACACTAATGTTAGATTGTGACTCAGATAATGATCAGGTCATATTTCGTTAGTAATCAATACGGACATCCAGGTAACTCAACCTATGCTTCACTGTTCTTCAAATCCAGGTGCAGTAGGTATGTTTGTCAAGGGAGTCGCCAAACTGTGCTGGACACCAGGCCTCCCGAGCCAGAATGAAACCCTGCTTAAAATTATTTTCTGAACATCTTCAGAAGTTCAACTAATTACTGATTAAATAAACACAAAATGAAACGGGTTCAGAGACCAATGTGTCATCCGTCAGGTGAAGACAGTCCATCAGCACAGAAACCCTGTCCTTCATGATACTGACCCTATTAATGGACCAATACTGAGAACAACAAAAAAGGCATGTTTGGAGGGAAAACTGGAAATGAACTGATATATTTACCTACTATTATACTAATCCCTTCCCCTTAAATCACTCATGGCTTACAAGCAATGGTACTGTAATCCTATTTGTGTGTGTGTGTGTGTGTGTGTGTGTGTGTGTGTGTGTGTGTGTGTGGTGTCTCAACATCACATGGGTTGCTCTCTAAGTGGAACTGTAGTAATTAAAGCTGAGTGTAACGAAAGTATAATATGCATCATTATATTTTGCTTCTTCAGGGTTTGAATAACTGAACCAGCAGCAGATCAGCGATGAATAAAAAAAACTTAATTCAATCTTTTCAAAAATAATCAGAATTAGAACGTCTTGGTACAAACCTGATGCTGTTTACACAGTTATTGTAGCTACTGTACACTAATCTTTCTAGAATTAGTCAATGTGGGGCTGGATGATGAATCAAACACGACTCAAACCCGACATTCAGAACCTCTAATCGACGTGAGCTGGTCTCTGATGGTTATTTCGATTATTCAGTTTTTAATTCTGTTAATATTCTCTCCACAGTGTGTGTTCTCACGTACTGCCCCCATAACAACGTACGACTGTACGTAACAAACGTTACGCTGGTCAACAGCTAGTTCACCATCAGAGGGTATATGTCTGGATGAACAGCTCAAATCTGCACTTTGTAGGCAGTTACATGCACGCAGACTCCGACTGATCAGAGAGAGGGGGCGGGGCTAATGACCTCACTGACCCAGATATCGGTTAATAGAGGAAAATGAGAAGGGAGGGGTTGTTTGATCTCTTCCTTTGCTCACACAGTGTTCAAATTTCAAAATTAAAGTCCTGAGGAGGGATAATACTGATAAATAAATAACAAATATCATTTTTATTTTATTTGGACTGCTGTCAAGTCTTTTAAAGAACTTATTATAAGATCCCCATCAATCTAATCATTACAAATAGCTCATCAAATTATTGCATTTTCAGCTCAAAAACATTCTGGATCATTTCCAACAAGATTTCGGAGATATAAAGTCCTTTTTAGCGCTTATAAAGTAATGATTTGATCAAAACCTGGTCAAATTCATACAAATATGAAAAGGTTTCTTATTTTTTACATCTCAAATGTTGACAAATGTTGGCGTCTGTTATCTCCTAATAATAATAATAATAATATCTGGTATGTGTGACTGTCGGCTATTAATACTTTTCTAATGTTTTTGTGTGAATTAAAGTGAAACTACAAACAAACACCCCACAAAACTGACCGAGGGTTGTAAAGAACAGTGAATGTTCAGCCGAATAAGGCGCATTTAAGAGCTACATGATGATCGTACAGCACGAGCTGGAGTCACTGAAGGCAAAATCAGAAAGAGGGAACAGAAGGGAGAGGGGAATGGAGGAATAAACTACCATGGCAGAATTCCCAGCCATGTCCACTAGGATTAGAAGACAGGAGTGTGTGTGTGTGTGTGTGTGTGTGTGTGTGTGTGTGTGTGTGTGTGTGTGTGTGTGTGTGTGTGTGTGTGTGTGTGAGAGATATTGATTGAAGAAGGGGGAAGCCTATGGAGGGGGACAGCAGTGTGAGCAGAATGTGTCTGTGCTGTGGCGATAGAGAACAGAGAACCCAGCGATTCGCTCGCTGCACATGGAGACGACGTCCTGTCCATGTGCACAGATAAATGACCAGGTATGTTTGCACGTGTGAGTTACAGGGACAGTCGATGTTTCTATGTGAGCACTGTTCTACAGTGTCAAGCCAGTTTGGGCAGCCCTGGTCAAAATGACAGCTACTGTGGACAGTTAAGCAGGTTAAAGTTGAAACGATCTCCAAAAGCAACTCCAGTGTATTATTTTGGTTTTGTACAATTTTAGAGTGTAAGAAAGGAAAATATGGGAACCCCTGGAGATCTGAACGCTCGGATAACTTTGACTTAATTAGCCCGTCAGGGTGGGGCTTGCTCACAATCGTTGGGAAAAGCCAGGTGATGCAAAATTTCAAAGCTTTATAAAAACCCAGACTCCTCTAAAAGCTTATCCCAAAAAATAGCAGCCGTGGGTTCTTCTAAGCAGCTGCCTAGCACTCTGAAAATAAAAATGGGTGAGGCCCACAAAGCTTCAGGTCGCCATTTCCTCAGTTCGAGGGGTCGGCCACTCATAGGATAGCTAGTAGGGCAAAACAGAACCCCAGCTTGATTTCAAAATACCTTCAGGACCTTCAAAATACCTTCAGGACAGTTGAGGTACATTGTTCTACTGTTCAATATGGACTTCATGGAAGAGTCCTCTCCTGATCCACAGCACAAAATCCAGCGTGAGAAGTTTGTAAAAGAATATCTAAACTTCATTTTGACCAGGGGTGCATCAACCTCGGCATGCGACCGTAAGAGGTGACCGCTACCTGACTGGTTAGTTAGTTTCCAATCTCTTTTAGGACGTTGTTCCCATCTGTTATACTGTGGTCAATAACATGTTTGTTGAAGTTCTCCTGTATTCAGCTCTGCTCATGTATGGTCATTTCACTTCTGAAATGCAATAACAGCTGCTTGAGGCTGCTTGAGCACCGGGTTATTGATCACAGGGTTGTGGGTTCAATAACCGCCTCCACTAAGCTGCCACTGTTGAGACCCTCGAGCAAGGCCCTTAATCTTCCATGCTGCAGGGCTGCTGTGCTTCTCTGCTCCTGTGCGGTGACCTCGGCGTTCTAAGCCGGGAGATGCGAAGAGGAACTTGTGTTGTATACAGTACATAATGTATAATATGTATAACGACAAAAAGCTCGATTTTAATACCTCACGTGTGCACGCGTCCATATACTCACCGGGCCTCGTAGATCAATGAGCTCCTGCCTCATCTGGCCAATCAGATTGTCTTTGGCCATGAGTGAACGATACAGCCTCTCATTAAACTCTATCAGCTCGCCGTGCATCTCAGCCACCTACAAACACAAACACAGAGCGTCCCATCAATAGATGATCTTCAGACACATCCTGTGGAGGACACTAAAACACACAGCATTAAAGGATATATTTCAAATTGTCTCGTCAACTTTTAAATCCTCTGTTAAGATGTGTGGGTTTTACAGGGGAAAACAAAACTTTAAACCAATCATAAGGACCAACAAAGATCAAACCAAGAGCAAGGTGTGCAATATTCTGAAAGCTCACAAAGGAACCTAAAGGAAGTTCTTAGCAACTGAAGGCCTTCCTCATTATTGGCTAAAGTTAACGTTCAAGTGTCCACCATCAGGAGAACACTGAACAACAATGGTGAGCATGGCAGGGTTACAAGGAGAAGCTTCTCCTCTCCAAAAAGAACACTGCTGCCATCTACAGTTTGATAAAGATCACATGAAAGATCTTGGTTTCCAGCATAAAAATCTTTCTCCATCTGCGAAACATGGTGGTGGTAGTACCTTGGTTTCCTGTTGTGCTCTTGACTCAGTGACTGCAAACATTCCCACAGCAATGCTGCAAACTCTAGAAGTACACCTTTGCTGAATTCATGAGCAGGTGTCCAAAACCTTTTGTCCATATAGTGTAATTAGAAATGGCAGACGAGGCCTCAGAGTCTGAGAGAGCCAATTTGGCCACGCTCTCTCTAGGTGGGTAGATGGCACTCCGTCCCCACACTCAGATGCTGGCCAGATCTGTTGTATTGGATCTGGGGACCTGGCACTTTCGTCCGAGTGCATTGGCCGCCCAGCAATGATGCAATGGCGGCAGTTTGAACAGAGGCATGTCTTCATTCTCCTAGTGTTGGGAACTTTGTACGTAATAGGGTTGTGTAATTGTGTAATTGGCACTGGGATAACTGGGATACAATGTAGAAAAAGACATAAATTTCAGTGAAAGAACCAAAGAAAGTCCGTTAGCTCCCAGTCTGGAAGGTGACACCAACAATCACTCTAGGGCATTTTATTTTCCCGCCAAGTGGTGTATATATGTATGAGTGAGCTGGTCCACTTCTCGCAGGTGTGCGAGTGTGTTTGGCCAGGGTGGAAGGAGCTCCTCATTAGAGCAGGTGCTCCTGCTGCCAGCTCGCTCATCAGCTGTCACACCACATAAGTGACGGAGACAGGGAGACAGGTCCCTGTCTGCCAGCCACAGCCAGCATTCATTTGCTTATGGAAATCAAACGTCAACGTAGATTTGAGGAGGCACCGCCCCGCCTGACAGATGAATTACGTCAATTCTGACACGCTTGTTCCGATTACTGGCCCGCTGTCTTTCAGAGGTGCTGTTTAATAGGTTCCACTGTAATGCAGACAGCAGGTGCAGGACAGTTTAAAAGCCAAGAAGCGCACAATCACAGCGGACCAAATGAAAGGATGCGGCCCAGCTATAAAGCGATGGATGCTTAAACACTGCTAATGATCGTTTATTTACGATGAAACTGAAGGAGTAAGAAACGTGGATGGCATTCGACTGACATTTAAATGAAACCGACCAGCGTTTATGCTCATTATTACGCAACATATCTGACAAACACAAGCACCAGTACACTGTTACTGTCCGTCTCCACAGCCTTTTAATTGGAGTGAGATATTTGGAGAAGCAAGTCAAAAAGTCAATCTATGAAAGTTTGAATAAACAAAGCTTCGTCTCAGACGCTCCTGTGGAATCAGGGGGCTTTAAATAGTGTTCCTGCATCGCTCGCAGCATTAAAACGCATCCTATCCTCTAGCTTGTTTCACAAGTTAAGAGGGACTTCAAAAACCCTGACTTCTTCAGCGCATGAAGGATATTGATGCTCCAGAGCTTTGAAGACGCAATCATAAGAAAGGGGACAAAAGCCCAGCTTGGACTATTTTAAATTCAATATTGCTGGCTAATGTGGAGGAGCTCTTGAAGTGAAGACACAGGAAATGATACAGCGGCTGGAGCACCAGCACATCCGCAGCGCTCGACTCGAATGTCTGCGTAAGGGTACTGGAGCGCGACAGCACGCTTACTGACCGCAATTCTGAAAACAAAGAGAAATGAGAACAAATATTTGTGGTCTCCACGTATGGAAAGCAGCGCAGCCTAAGATAGATCAGGTTCCTGCACAGAACCCTGACCAGATCATTTACTATTGATCATCAGCAGATTATTGAGCGCGTACATTAAGGTGAATAATGGTTCCCATATGCTACACAGCCTACTGAATGGTATTACAGGTGGGTGCTATGCTGGTTGTAATTGGTTGCTGTGATGGTGCTGCTAGTTGGTTACTATGGTATTACAGATGGGTGCTATGTTGGTACTAAATGGTTGCTATGGTGCTGCTAATTGGTTTCCACTTCCAGGTATTGAAAATGCTGTTGCTACTTAGCCTATTGAAAAACTGTGTTTGCTAAATGGTTCCTATGCTGTTGCTAAGTGGTTGCTAAGGTGCTGCTCTAGTAATGGTATTCGAAATGGGTGCTATGCTGGAACTATGTGCTTGGTATGGTGCTGCTAGTTGGTTGCTATGGTATTCCAAGTGAGTGCTATGGTGCTGCTAGTTGGTTGCTGTGATATTCCAGGTGGGTGCTATGCAGGTACTAAGTGACTGATATGGTATTCCAGGTGGATGCTATGCTGGAAATAAGTGGTTGCTGTGGTGGTGCTGCTAGTTGGGACTAAATGGTGCGTACAAGCCCGAATCACACAATTGGACGAAAAATCTCAACGTGCAGAACAGGTTACACTACATGGCCGACTGTATGTGAACAAATATTCATCTGCATTTCTTCTGAAATCAAGGGTATGAACGGGGTGTTTTCTCCCCTTTACTGAAGCCTCTACTCCTCAACTCCAGCACCTCCTTCAGGCTTCTCAGTCGTCATCATTATTTATGTGCTACCGCAGCTTTAAAGTGGGACATTAAAAAATGGGAATTAATTTTAAGCGTGAAGGAACCCAATTAATTTTCTTTGAGAGTGTGCATGTTTGAGAGAGGGGGGGGCAGACAAGGAGGGGAAAAAGAAGGAGAGAGTGACAGACAAGAAAATAAATAGAAAGAGGGAGGGGGGACAGAATGAGAGGGGGAGGTTGGAGTAACAGAAGAAGAGAGAAAAGGGCTGGAGGAAAAGAAGTAGATGACTGAGAAATAGGGAGGGAGAG